>OOFC01048334.1:48725-92729 GCA_900323345.1 Pseudochromis fuscus
GCCCGTCAGGACTCACGAAGGCACGGCGGGACGACAGCGGCATAAAGCCCACGGTCCACATCACCAAAGGGCCATGACTAGTTTGTGTGAACAAACCAGGCCTGAAATGTTATACAGTTACACTACTGAGCCGCCACTGTTTCCCTAAACCTCCATCAAGCTTCACACTCACACTGCGTTTCGTGTCGGTATTTACAAAATAAAAGTTACGTTTATGAAAGCGTGTACTCTGCTTGTCATAATATTGTGTTTTGACTTTAGTATCGTTTATACTCGTCCCAGGTGGCTTTGAGGAATAACGTCAGATTTACGAGACTGTTTGTTTGCCAGATTCAGTCTGGGTATTGTGAACCGATAACTTTGTTGCTTTTATTTTGAAGGTTCAACGTTCTGTTGCAGTGAGCGTTGCATCCTGTTTTTGTTTGACGTCACGAGGTCACGTGATGTATTGATCTATTGATTTCTGTGCACTGTGTGTAAATATAAATATTTATTTTGGTCAGTAAGTATAATTGTTCGCTCATTGCTCAAAGGTGGTCGGTGAACTAGAGGTGATGATAATACTGAAAATAAACAAATAAATAAATAAAAATAATTAGGATACATGATTGGAATCTGTAAATGTAAATGATGGCTTTTGCTGATGCTTAGATTTCACAGAAGTTGTGTTTTTAGAATTTAATCTAACAATTTTTTAAACATACAGCTTTAGAAATTCCTTTAAAACCCCAAATCATCAATTAATATGGGTTTAAATAGTGTGTGGAGCCTTCTAACAGCGGCATTGTGGTTCATATAATTGCAAGTTATGTACAGTGTGTATTCATCTTCCAATCACCATTGATTTATTTATATGTTGTCATGTTTTTTATGGTTCAGACATGGCCAGTAAACGACTTAAAAGGCAATAACTCCAGGACTGAAGTTCATCTGAAGGTAGAGTGTAGTGTTTCACCTTGTGTGTTATTAAAATGTTAATCATATTTTGTTATAGGTTGTCTACACATTTATGATCACGAGTTAATACTGCATGGAGATGTTATCTGAGACTTTAATTTGGAATCGTGGGAAGGCTTTAAAGGTCAGTAGTTTTGACCAGTACTTATCCACAGTTTCAAACACCTCATAAAAATCCCCCCACCTGAATCTTGATAATGTTTCACCATATGCATATTACAGTCAGTGTTCTACAGGGCTGTCTGCAGTCAACCAGCAGCGCTTTCGTCCACATCCCCACTTAAACCATCAGACACAGTGTAGTACAAAAGATAGTGGAATTTATTTGTACTTCTTTATTTGTTACAGCACAGACACAGTCACAACAACAGGAGAGAAACACCAGTGTGAGGGAGGCAGAAGAGTCAAAAACAAAGACGTTTTACTTTTGTTCATTTGTTTTCTGCCTCCCACTCACCATCTTTCACCATCTCTTTCTCTATTTACAAAATTAACAAATTTATTAAAATTGTGCTTTCCTCTTTTTACTCCAACCTTTCAATTTGCATCTGTGTAAAAGAGAGTGAGACATAGATTAAAAAGAGAGGGGCAGGGAAACTATTTTAGTTCAATACTCCCACTCTTTTACTGTGCGCTCCTCTCAAATACACAGCCATTAAACACTCTGTGTAAGGTTGAGACTAACAGACCACCTGGGCCAGACTGCTCACTTGTTTCAAGCGAGTGACTGTGCATGCACCACAGCACCCAAGAAACATTTGACCAACCGCTGTATACACTGGACTGCATATGCATACATGCTGTAGGTATGATGCATGCACTGTTGGCCTCAACACAGAAGGACAGAATGAGTGATGGGGGAAAAGCAGGAGGAACAAGAGGCAGGGACAGAGATAGAGAGAGAGTTTCAGTGTCATAAGATTATTTTTATTGAAAATAATCCCATGTCCCCCTGTTGGTACTCACACACAAACACCCCCACGGCCTTCCATCCTCTCACCGTGTATCTCGATAAAGGAGACAAGTCTTTTTGTATTGAGCTTGCAAGCAGAAGGGTCTGGCCTGGGCGCGAGTGTGTGCAAGAGAGCCATGGCGTTGGAGAAGAGGGAGTGTATAGATGACGGAACGAGTGTAGGTTTGAACGGAGGTAGAGAAATCTTGAGAGAGGGGGAATTTACTCCTCCTTGTCCTCTCCGTGTGTGATGACGTAGCAGATGTTCTTGTAGTCTACGTTGCCAGCCACATCAGGGGGGAAGGCAGCCCACAAGTTGGTCATCTGAAGAGGAAGGATTAAAGTAGTGGTTTTAAAACCCTGAATGAGTGGGAGGAGTCACAGAACGAGAGTGTGTGTGAGACAAAGTGTTATCAGCTCACCTCCTCAGCGGTGAACCTGTCGCACTGGGTGGTCAGGAGCTCCTCAAGGCTGGAAAATACAGAAAAATAAATATCAACTGATTGGTACGGACTAAAGAGTGCTATAACAGATCAAAACTTAAAGGTAAAAGCCCTTACAATTCCTTCTTAATGGCGCCAGTGCCCTCGGGGTCCAGGACCTTGAAAGCGCTCACGATGACGTCCTCGGGGTCAGCACCTAAGAGTCACAAAAGGCAAATAGTGTCTATTATAAGAATAAAATTTAAAAAGAATTTACTATTATAATTGGTTTAAAATACCCCTCAATCATTGTATAGACTAAGGCAAAAAGTGATATGCGAGGGAGGATTGAAGAGTATTTCTGTCAACGCACCCTTCAGCTTCTCGCCGAACATGGTCAGGAAGACAGTGAAGTTGATGGGACCGCTGGCCTCCTTCACCATGGCCTCGAGCTCCTCATTCTTCACATTCAGTTGGCCCATGGTGGCCAGCACGTCCCTGAGGTCGTCCTTGCTGATGATGCCATCTCTGTTCTGGTCGATGATTGTGAAAGCCTGTCGGAGACCGAGTGATTAGCCAAAAAAACAACAACAAAAAAAAAAAACTAACTACTGTTAGCTGTTAACTACTGTGTTTGTTCTGTCAGTAAGTGTTGTTCAGGTGGTGACATTCAAAAGCCCTTGCTTGTTTCCCATGACTTCAACTCAAAATATAAGTAATTTAAAGTGTGAAAACTGAGATTCTCACATTTCTCACAAGTCCTAATCGTAAGACTTGTTAATCATAATTATTAGCTTGAGATAGTCTGCCAACATAAACGTGTAAATGTGGAGCTGTTATCCACTTCTCTTTCCACATAGCTGGGCGAAGCACCGACTGAAACCAAAGATGGCATTGCAACCCTTTTGGGACTTGGCAGCTGGTCGACCACTTGTCTTTCTAAGGTGTTAAAATGGTTTCGGAATGTGAGACAAGCCCCTTGCGACATTTAAGGAGACGGTATTGATTACAGCTGTCATGCTTTTGCCTTGTGACTAAATCTTCTGACCCTGTCGCCAATGTTCTTTCACCTTTTGATGCTTCTGAAGGGCCAGCCGAGCTACTGTAGCCACTCATTCATTTTTATCTGTCTACTCAAGGTGACAATGAATCCTGATCTTTGTAATCAGCCAGTAACAACTCTCAATTACCAGTCAAGAAAAAGTCTACAAACTCAAATATTACAAAACCGTTCTTGATTTAACAAAACAGAAATTTTTCAGCCTGATTCGTCAGTAACTGCAGACTCAATTTTAGATCTAGGGACCTTTTATTTTTCTTTCTACTTTCAGCCCCTCTTTCCTGCTTTGATTAATATTAGTGTCCACCAGCTGTTGGGCTGCATTCCAGTGGAGTCACAGAGCGAGTGTCTCTGAGGAGAATGACTGAGCGACTGCAGGGCAGAGGTAGCTGCTGTCATCAGGAAAGCTCAGATTTATTGTTCTGTCCTGCTGATGAGGACATTTCTGCAGCTAAACTGATCGTGTCTCTAAGTTTTGGAAGCTTCTCGCATTACCTCAGAGGTCAAACACCTATAAGGACCTCATATCTCAGAACTAGAAGGGCTCAGGTTTTTGAGGTGTGTAAGTTGTGATGAAGAAAATGTTACCTCCTTGTACTCCTGGATCTGGCTCTGCTCAAACATGGAGAACACATTGGAGGATCCACCCTCACCCTGCTGCTGCCTCCTCTTGGCCTTCTTGGGTGCCTGTGAAATGATAAAAGGTAAAATGCACCTCAAACATACAGTACGTGAATGAAACAAACACATCCTTGCTAACACGATTGATGATTCTGTAAGCTTCAAATCCAAAGCAGTCCAAAACTGCTGGGTTTAGTTAGCCGTACATTTTTCCTACTAAAAAATTACAGGTAAATAATTCAAAGTGGTGGCTTGTTTGTCAATTAAATCACTTTTTATTTCTTTAGCCAGTCTATTTTGAATCGGTCATCCAATTCAGGACAAAACTTTGTGTAATGATTTTGGGGAATACAATCATTAGGCACTCATCCCCAAATTGATTGTATTTAATTGATGAGGATTTAGGTGATAGCCAAACTTCAGCTCAAGCCACCAGATAAAAGTTAACACTGGGTCCAAATCCAGTGCTGGGAAGCTTGGCTTAAGAAACTCCTTCAATTTCACTGTATGGGATGCTGGTAATCCAGATAGCAAATGATGCGCTCATCATCAGATTAGTGAAGAGATCTCAGATCCTAGAGACTTCTTAGGAATAATTGGCACACTCACCATCTCTCAAGTTTGTGGGGTTGTTGTTGGTCAAGAAGAGAAGCCTACGCCAAGCCGATGTGACTGACATGTAAGTATTGGACCCTTGGGGACTTATATACTAGCCCACGGGGGCTAACTTTAGCCACACCATCAGGTTTGGCAGGAAAACAGAGCTGAGGGAAAGTAAGAGAAAAAGGGAGGAGCGAGGAGGTGGCTGAGCAGATCAGTTTACTGATGCTCCAAAATAGGCCACAGGAGTCTTGGAATGTGGTGAATTCAATGCCAACACACAGGGCAGACTTTGGCGTCATCCGTGGACTAATATGGCCAAATGGAAAGACAGGACATGCAGAGGAAGAACTAAACTGCCTACATACACCTATTCTTCTTCTTTGGATGCTCAGAGTCTTTGTTGTGTCTATTTTTGTTTACTTTACATCCATTGTGAGATATCGAATCCCAGTGTGTGATGTCAGGCTATTTCTGACTTACTCCTTTAATACAAACACAGATGGCACAGTAATCCCGCCGTGGACCTGACTAATGCTTTCTATTAAGTAACACTCGTGAGCCGCTTGATGTGCCAGCATCTATCTGCAGTTAACATATCCTGAAGTCATCACCTGTCTAAATGATAGGTTTGGTGTGAGGTTTGTGCCGACTACCAGATCAGTTGTAACAGTCGGGGTTTATAAACAGTCATGAAACCTGAAAGCAGTTGGCTGATGGATATTGGTCGAGCTCCAATGTTGACACTTGACTACGAGGGCTTCTAGTAACAGTGTTGATGCATCTATGAGAAATGCAAACACTCTTTTGATACTGGCACACATAGTAGTAAAGGGTTTAAGGGTGATTTTTAAAAAAGAGTGTTTGCCACATTTTGCACAGAAACAAAAACAAACTGTTCACATGAAGTGGATTCAAACTTGTGATGGGCAGTTATCAACAATCATGTTTAATGGCACCTGGCAGAATAATTTCCAAATGCTTTGCTTTTGTCTTTGATCGCTGAGAAATTTCGTTTTCTGTGAGGAGAAACAGCAAGTGTTGATTAGACTGAATGAGTGTGACCCACTGTGGATGCACTAATTTTGGTTACTCCTGAAGGTTCCCAGTATAGTTGCTTTAGAACAGGAGGACAGTGACCCACCCACCGAACTCCATATATGAGCTCCATAGGCTGCCATCAATCACACCACTGTACAGCTAAAGTATGGATTGGGATCCAGAACCCGTGTGAACTGATACCGTGTCTTCACTCACTTGAAGGCCTCGGATTTCATGTGCCAAAATATGGCCTATTTTTTTCTAAAAGGACCCTTTTTTTGGTACATAAAAAAAAAAAAGAGAGAGATTTAGCTTATTTGACCCAAATCTAGTTACTAATCAATGAAATCAGAGGATGATTTGCCATGAATCAAGCACAAACCAATGCGGTGTAAACACGTTTGCGAGCAGAAGAGCAGGAACTTCAGCTGTGAGTGAGCTGCTGAAGGTGAAAAGAGAGAGAGAGACAGAGAGAGAAAGACCAAGCACAGTCAAAGACCATAAAAACAAGACAGCTGTACAGACTGAAATAGCTCTGCTACCCCCACCATTCTCTTTCTCAGCCATTTTGAATCTCGTCTAAAATTCAACAGACTTTGCCCTTCTTGGCCTCCAGACAACTGCGAGCCATTAGTCTGTTTTTTTATTTTTATAGTATAGGTACAGACAGACCGGACACATTAGGTCATCAATACCATTTGATTTATGGATAATCAAAAGTCACTGCCTTTGCTGTTACAGAACCTTCCATTAAAGTACTTGTATCAAATGTCTGGTGAGGACTTGTATCCCTGGGCATTCTTTGATCACATAAGTCCTGATTAAAACCCAAATGTAGCTACTTTGTAACTATTTTTATTCTTCGTGTGTTGGACTAACAGTAACAGCATTATTGACCTGCAGGCGTGGAATAATTTCTGGTAAATAGACAGTATAACCAGACAGGTAAAGGGGGAGACAGACAGACAGACTAACAGATTATTTACATCATGTACATCAGTTAGCAGTTAGATGTTGGAGCTGGAATAGATAAGCAGACAGAGGCCACGTTTAGTCTGTGGTGCGAGACTAAAAAAATGTCACATAAAGAATAATAAGGTTTATTGATGAATCTATGGCAGAATAAGTGAAAAAAAAGATTCTCTTAAACAACAAATACATCTTATATTTACATCGTACCTATTTAAATTAAGTAAATTTCACATTAGTCATCCAAAATCAATTAAGTTTTCTTCCTGAACAACTTCCCCACCAGGTCCTCTTTTTGACCAATCGGCAATCAGTTCCTTTACTTCCTTTCCAAAGTCTTCATGCAGTTTGGTAAATTCCTCCTTGGTGTCTAAACACATCCCTGACCACTCCCCCATGGCTACAGCAGGAGTGTGAACAGGCACCACGTTTGCACTCCTCTTGGGCCAGAGTTTGGGCGACCTCTTCGCAGCAATTTTTGGTGAAATGGTCAGAGGTTGAAGCTGTGAGCTGGGGTTCAGACTGAGTCCTGCTCCCACAGTCGGCGTTAGATACGAAGGCAAAGTGGAAGACTGAGTGTTCAGATACACCGCCGGAGGTTCCGCTTCTGCTGTGTTGAAATTTGGCATGATGAAAGGTTTGGCTGGTTCACTGGAGAACGCCCCTAATGCTTCTAAAGAAAGAGCAAAGAAAGGTGGAAAAATACAGATTCAAACAGCTGAGCATACATTAATAGAAACTAGTGCTGTTTACATTGCATCCATTTGGACACTTTGACATGTTGACAGAAGGAGCCACTCATTCAACCTTCAATCCTACAGCTAATGACTGACCTGTAGAGTGTGTTTTAAAAGAGTTTAAAAGACTTGATATTGATGAAAAACCAGTTTGTTGTTTAAAATTGCAGATCAATCTCAAAAACTCTTATAAAACTACCCACAGGGGGGCTGGATCTCTCCCATAGACTGAATATAGAAATGGACAGAATCTCAAAAATGAGGAAAATGTAGAAGTGAACAAATTAAATACTGTCAATGGCCACTTGATGCTGGCTCCAAAAAACTCTGGCTCCAATTGATTTCAATTCAAAAATCACATTTTCAGTCATGAAATATTCATTTAATTTTTTTTTCGCCAGACATTCTCTTATCATTAGCTAAAGTCAACTCTTCTTATTTTTAATCATCATTAATTACGTATTAGACTTCAAAAAGAGGAAGATTTGGGGGTGGGGCTAGTTTGATTGACAGGTCTGGTCTCAAATGAACTCCAGTCTCACACATATTGGGCAGTGTCCTCAGGTTCAAGTGTCAGACCCACCTCCTCATTCCCCCCATCATATCCAAATATGGTCAATCCACAGTCCACAAACTAACGGGTAACATCACGTTAGCTTTGTCCATTCTATATACAGTGTATACTCTCTGCATATTCTTAATGGAGCTTAATGTGAATAATTAATGATGATTAAGTTAAGTACATCTTAATTACTGCAGTAAACAGTGTAACAGTGGACTTACAAAAAATATTCTACATAAATAATCTGCAAATAAACAACCACTGTGTAAATATTAAATCTTTCCTGTCACATCATTAGAGAGGATGGAGAAGATATTCCTGTTTACACCTCACAATATGTTGTAGTCACAGCTGGCTGACATGCAATTACTCAATAACTGTTGAGAAACCGATAATTTTAAGCTATTTTTAAGCAAAAATGCAAAACCTGAAATGTAAGGAGGCAATTATTTGCTTTACACCTTCATGTTTTAGACTTATGGTCAAACAAAACAAGACGTTATCAAGCAGCTGCACAAAATGAAAACTGCTTTTACTCACTGCTATAAAATCAAAGTTAGATGCAGCCTGAACCCAACAAAACCCCAAACTACACTCCCAATAGTTACTATACAGTTTAATTTGCTCAAACTGTCTGTAATACCCTGTACCACAGTGTACATGGTATCTAATGTAAAGGCTGTAAACAGTGATGCAACGCCTCCCACAGCTGCTCTCCAGAACAAAGGTCGCTCTCTTTCCCGAAAGACAAAACAAAAACAGACACTCTCTGAGCCTCTCTGTGTCTCACCTCTGTACTTCTTCTCCATGTCCATCACCAGCAGGGCCAGGTAGCTGTGATTGGCTGATAGCAGCGCTTTGATCCAGCTCTCCTGACTGGCCTGGTCCTCGGCTGCAAACTTGTATGTCCGCAGCCCCTGCTCGCTCCACACCAGCGAGAAGGCGAACTGCTCCTCGGACTCGCACAGCTGGACGGTGCAGCCCTCCAGGACGATCACTCCCGCCAAGTCCCGGTCAGTTGGTCGGTCCTTGTAGAAGAGGAGGTTCCCCTTCAGCACACACCAGCGCTTCTGATATTGATGATTTATCTCCCCCTGTGTGACAGTTGGGCCGTCTGTGGTTTACTGACTCATTTCCAAGAGCCTCATGCACTCAAATTATTACACAACTGCTCTGATGAAATAAGCAGCTCAGTGGGAGGATACAAGTTACACAGAGCACCAAAAAGTGAAGTAGATGAAATTACAGGCTCATTTTTGTTTAATAGTTCATTAAAATATTACATTAATTTGAAACCTGTATGCAATGATAACTTTTTAATATTTATTTTCCTGCTATTTCTCGATTTTACTTTTATTTCATTGAAGTGTTACGATGTCTTTTCAAAATAAAGTACTTTGCATATTTATTTGAAATGATCCTATTTGTATGATTTTTATGATTAATTATCAATATCAAAATCATGTTTATATGAAAAATTAAAAAAAAAAAAAAAGTATGGCCTAATTCCCCTTATGTGTGAATATTTGATTAATATGTACATATTATTTTAATGTCATTTAGCCAGTGTCCTACCTTCTTGTAGAGGTATCCTTCTTTGTCCACAGGTGAGTTGCAAGATTCAAAATAGGTGATAATTTTTTCATCAATCTTCATTTCAACATCACAGGAGGCTCAAAACAAAACCTGCCACATACACAAAAACATTTAGCTTACTTCCGCATTTATTACTGTGATAAATATTTGTGTTCATGGAGAAATAATGCAGCGTTGGCAATGTTATGACTCAGTGCTGCTGCTGATAAGCGCATATCCGAGTAAACACAAAACAAGGAAATGCTCAACATAAAAAGAAAAGAAATTGAAAGAAGTAATAATAGTGTGATTGATCAGGGTGCTACGAAGTTTAATGTCATGTATATTTCCCTGGGTATTTGCCAACAGGGCCGCCATTAATAACTTGATTTTAAGGCGGCACCGACTTCACCGTGCGTAAACAAAAAGTGACTCAATTTCGGTTTCCATTTCTATTGTGGCAACAAACTTTAAAAATCTACAAATGGCTGCCAACATCTCGCCTCACCGTCTCTTTGGAGGCCATGCAGTTTCCTCACATCCACATGGGTTTTGTTTACTCACCTTAGAGAAGTACGCAAATGTGCTGCCGTGTCCTCCTCCTGTGTGTGTGTCAATCTCTTCCTGGTAAAGGTGCGAGCAGCTCCACGTCATCGGTGCACAGCAACCAACTCCACGGTACTCAGGTAACCAGCGCGTGCTCCCTCCTGTCTGCTTTTACAAAAAACAAAACATTTTATAGTATAATGTATGGATCTTATGCAAATACCCTGAAATGGGCTGAATTTTCTACTCTTTTTAAAAAGTTAATTTGACAACTTTTAAAACATTTTACGTAGTGGAAGCTGACGGATGCACAAACACACACACACATACACACACACGCGCACGCACACACAGACACACACATCTAAAATACAAAAACAATCAGAATTTCACACCTGTATATGATAAATTATCTGCACAAACATCTATCTGTGAAGAATTAGCACTTAACTGGGCAGAGTATCCTCAAGGATACAGTCATTCAGTGCCTCATTTTCAAATTATGTGAAAAGTAATGAATCATTTTTAATGTTTAAAAACATTTTCTAAAACAAAGTCACACAAAAATATACTTGACACAAAAATAAAACAACAATACTAGTGTCTTTGTCCATGTAGGAGGCCATTTTAGATTTTAATACAAATGTTGAGTGTGTCTTTGAATGTTGGCGTTGACTAATCCATCTCCTCAACATCCATCATGATTTCAAATGCACCTGCACAATGTGTCTCCTCCACAGCTTGTTAAACGACTGCATCCCAAGGATACAGGAACCATTTAAGGGTAAAATTTGCCATTGCATTTCATTTTATTTTGTTGGTCTGGGGCCATGCACATAATAAAAATATCTGTAAATGTACATGAATTAGCCATAAAGGTCATTTTTCAATTGCATAGTCTTACCGTCACCCAAAAACAGAACATAAATTTGAATTGCAAGTGTATTAATACATTTTCAGCATGCAGAAGAAGCATCACTGTAAAAGATATACAAAAAAACATATCTCGTTTTGTACCTTTATTATATTGGTTTATATTGTTCTCATAAGTTGTAGTTTAGTAAGTAACTGAAAAAACAAAATCAGTGTTTTATTATGAATAAGTGTATTTATTCAACATGTATTGTCTTGCTGTAAAAGAATTGGCTTCCTCTAGGGGCTCCAGATCACTGCACACCAAAACTACCAAACACAATAACAGGGCCATTGCTCTGTACACCTAATCAGTCTATAACCTGTGACACTCTGCTTTATTATTCCACGTTTGCCCACCTACTTCTGTACATAGCATCAATAACCCTGTCCATCCATCCATCCATCTTCTACCGCTTATCCGGGGTCGGGTCGCGGGGGCAGCAGCCTAAGCAGGGAAGCCCAGACAATAACCCTGTAAATATTGTTCATAACTGTATTTACTTTTCATGTTTTTAATTGCATCATTCATCCATCTACCTAATTGTCCCTGTCTTAATTACATGTATTTATATTATTAGTACTTTGTGGATTACTTTATAGGCTGCACACAAATTTGTCAAATGAAGCTGATTCTGACTCTGATGAAGCTATTTAGTTAAGTCTAATCTCTGGTCCTTGGTCATAAAATGAAACTGCACAAGACTACTATACAGCACGCTGTTTATATATAGTTGAAGTGTTACTTGTACAGAGAACACACAACTGTGTGAACAACTGTCAGTAAAATGCTGTTGATTTGCAGTTCTTAGCTGTGGTTGTCTTGAGGCCACTGCAGGTTACGCTAAAAATAAAACAATCGGATATCTGGTGTGTAAAGTCAGATGGGTGCATGTTATACTTTTATACACATCATTACTGACCCTAAAGTTACTCAACCTATACACATGAAAGGTGTGTAACCAGTTGGCTGGAAAACAAATGTCAAATGTCAGTCACTGAGCCATTTGTGGTGGTAATAAATAAATTTATTGCTTTGGCTGTGCAAACTCTATTTAAATCTGCAATAAATAACATATCCAACAAACAAACAGGTGTTAAATCACTCAAACTCAGGCAATTTTAATAACAATCATGCGATTCAGACTTTAAAAACTGCCATGGTTTTTGACACATACTTATCTACATTAACACACATTCTGTATGTGACCAAAAAAGGTGTCACGCTGTATAACACATTGTTCACCCAAGGCCATTTAACCTGCTCTTTAGACAGAGAGCCTAGTGTGATCTCTTCAAACTAAATATTAATACTAGCTGAAATGCACAAATATGGCTATTGTTCAGCAAATGTCATATTTGAAGTTTTTTCTCCTAGCTATACCAGGAATTAGACTGGGTCACTAAACTCTAAAAAGATCAAGTATGTCCAAGTAAAGTGTAATATTCCCACTCTAACAGGTGCAGCAAAGCTAACATGAAAGTGAAATGTATGTCAACCAACTATAGTCTGTACCACACAGTCCCGAGACAACATCTAATCAGCCAAAAAAATGGGAATCACGTGTGGGTACACTCAAAGTCCACATTGTGATTTTTTTCCCTTCTCAAACCTTTACTTCTTTTGCTTATTAGGTAAAATTACACCAGCAAAACTAAAACCGCACAAAAACCAACTTGATATTAGTTACATGCCTTCACACAAGTGCATTTCTATCTGTAAATCATCCGTTTTTGGTTAAGAGAATAATTATTGCAGCCCTGTTTTGTTGTGTCGAGAACATAGACTGTATACAGAATGGACCAAGCCACAGAACAACAAGAAATCTCCCATTGATTTGTGGACTAGCATTTTAAAGCCAGGAGTTTGGCATTTGAATGCAGCCTTGGTTTTTTGGAGCTAGAAGTGACCATATTTGGAGATGAAGGGAGGAGTGAGGAGACAGGCTTGACCCTTGAACTAGAGGACACTGTCCAATGCGTATGAGACTCCAGTTCATCGTTGGTGTCATTGCCAGGCCTGTCAATCAAATCTTCCTCTTTCTGAAGCCCAATACCTACTTACTGATTTTTTTTTTTTCAGATAGATCATTTCTGACTATTTTTGAATTGAAGCCAAGTGGACCCAGGGTTTTTCTGAGCCAACATGTAGTGGCCATCAGTGGTATTGATCTTTTTTGCACTTCCGCATTGATGCCACTTTTGAAACCTGGTTGCTTTATCTATTTCTATATACAGTCTATGGTTTAGAAGGACAAAAAAACCTAATTCCCAATAACTGACTCACTCTCAGTAAGACTAACCCCTTTCACATCTTCTGTAGTTTACGGTCTGACTACAAACCAATTATTTCTTCAATTAAGGGCACAGACTAAAAATAATCCTTCACAGTTTGGGCAACTTAAGTAACTGTGATATTGACTTGCACTTGTAATCACTACTGTTGCTCCCCCCATGCCTGCTGTAACTGCAAAGTCTCTCCAATGTGGATCCTCTGGTGTCTTTTGAGATTCTCCCCTCGACTGAAGCTCTTTCCACACTGGTTGCAGTAGTATGGTTTCTCCCCTGTGTGGACTCTCTTGTGTTTTTTGAGGTCTCCTGCCTGACTGAAACGCCTCCCGCACTGTACACAGCCATAGGGTCTCTCTCCAGTGTGACAACGCTGGTGAATTCGCAAGTTCCCGACCCTGCTGAATGATTTTCCACACACAACACACAAGTGTAAATCGTCTCTCCTGAGATGCTCTGTCCTCATTTGTCTCCCATCAAAAGCAGCCCTGTTGTTTTTCGGAAACCCATGCCTCCGATGTGTGCCGTGATTTGAATGGACAAAGACAAGTCCGTAAGGTTCCACACTAACGTCTGACCTGTGGGTCTCAGCAGATGTATGACGAGAAGAGTTGCAGCTCAAGTCCACACATCCAAGATACTGCTCTTGAAGAGATGGTTGCTCTGATGTTGTGCAGTCTGTTGGCTCTGGTTCTCTTTTGATGGCAGCCAGGTTTACACCAAATGGGGAGCTGGAGTAGCACACGTCGTTTGATGAGACAGCACTGGTGTCCCTGTTTGCACTGTGTGACGTGTGGACAGCCACTGCATCCTCAGCAATGTGTGTCACCACCTCTGCCTGTGCTGCGCAGTGTTCTGGTGATGCTTGTGGCGAGCTGCAATCAGCTTGTGGTTCAATATTACCATGGCTCTCCCGTTCTTTAGATTCCTGCTTCATGTCATAGTCAAGTCTATGGCTGTTTATCAGATGTTGCTCTGTGAGAATGACATCTGAATCATGTGTCTGAATGAGACTTGAATCCTGGTGATTCTCTGTGTCATCCTCTTCTTCAGATAACAGCTCACTTGTAGATAGAACAGCTGTGAAATTAAGGCCAAAACAAATTATGTTTACTTTTTTCCATAAGACATTTGTCACATTTTTTGTAAAGATTAATACCCCAAGATAATGATACTTGTACCCACATGTGCTTTCCTTGGGTATCCTCTCCTGGAGCTCATGCAGTCTTCTCTTCAGGGTCTCATTCTCTCTCTGTGTTCTGGCAGTTTTCTCCTGATACTCTGAAACGGTCTCCTTCACCACCTCCAGGACCTCCTGCACTGCTTTAGTCAGTAGTTTGGCCACACGGGCATTCAAACGTTCCAGTTTAGACATCCTGAAATGAAAAGGATGTGTGCATGGTTCGTTAGGCCAAAATGCTCACATCTGTCTTTATATATTACTATTTATATAAATAGGAAGTGTCTGATACTTTCTGCTATAGCCGACACAGCTGTGAGAGTATATGAAAAAAACCTTGGTACTGAAATAACTTTTTGAGAAGCTGATTACTTGTCAGTTCAAATAAGAAATCATACTGGGTAAATGTTTTATAAACTGTTTGTTAACAGGTAACAAATACCCAAAATAAGATGCCAAAGAAATGTCCTACCCATACACTAATTTGAAAATATTTATTCTATCTTAGTCTGAACTTTAAAACGTTGTAACGAGATAACATCGTATTCATTTGTTCTGTCATAACAGAATAATCATGTGTGCTTTTGCAGTCATTTTGTCTATATATTCAGTGTGTGTTTGTGTACACTACATTGAAATCTAACTATTTCATTTGAGAGGCATGATTGTTTTTTTTAACTACACGCAGCCTTTTATTTTCAAATATCAGATATCTAAAATATGTGTGAAATAACCACTTGGTCGTTTTCTATCTGAGCATATTTCAAACTGCAGTACCTGCAAGCTAGTCGTGGTGTTAGCTTCTGTAACGTGGACCGTTAACGTTACGACATTGTTTCCCCTTTAAACATCCCAGAGGTCCAAGAAACCGGTCATAGAGCCACGGTACTACCAAAATGTTTGCTTTTAGTGACTTAAAGCCAATTTTACAGTCAATAAACTATTTTTAAAAAATGGAAACACTATAATAGAGCACAACTCAGTACGTAGCAAAACAATCCGCAACTTCCGGGAGTAGAAAAAGCCGTTCTGTTGTGGCCTTCAAAATAAAAGCCTGAGTCAGTGCATTTCATTCATAGACTGTGTATGCTTTTATTGCATTCATTTATTTCCCTGTCATGTTTTATTTGAAGGCAGGCCACAACAAAAGAAAACAACACAGTGATGCTCTAATTGTCCTCGTGTTTATTTAAAAGTAACTAAAACGGTGTTATTATTTTATATTATACTGAGTCTTAAAGTTACAGATAAATAGCCAAATTAAGTAAAAAAATAAAATAAAATTAGTAAATAACAGAATAAGGTATAAAAATGTAACAAAAATGTAACTACAACATGGTGAGATAAGATAAATGTTTGGATTTAAGTCTGCTTGAAATGCATATATGATATTACCATATTTCAGTAGCTTGCCCGCTTTTATTCTGTATACATAGACACAAACAGAAAAACAACCTTAATTTACTAGAATTCACATGTTTTTTTGTTGGTGTTTGAGTGACTGAGAGAGGCAGGTGCATGCTCATCAAACACCTTATTGAGTCTCTGCTGGTTGATTAAAGCACACTCAAGATATTTAATAGCCTTCATTTGATTAGCCATTGTGGCTCTTTGCTGCTGGCTGAAGGTGGTCTGATTTGTAATTCGTGATCATCATGCAGATCATTCTTAGTTCCCACAAAGACAACAGGCACATCAGTGTAATGGTGTTTATTCTTAGTGGGACTTTTTCTCTTGATTTTCTTATAGGATGTAGGGATAGACACAGGGAAGCAGGTGAAAATGACATCAGCTTTTTATAGCAGGCATTCATGTTCATCCCTAAGAGTAAGGCTGAAGAACTGGCTGTTTACACTGACCTATGTGTTGCACATGTCGCAGAAAGAGAGAAGTTTCAGTGCCTGAAAACCATCGGCTGTCGTCTATTCTTGAGACACTAGAAGACCTAGCTTTGCTCTTCAATATTACAAAGTGCAACTCAATAGTGTGGCTGTTTATCATTATCATAGAAAACATAATGTTAGTGCATGCACGTCTTTGGGTTATTCTGGAATCAATAAGTATTTGTTTCTTCTATATTTCCTTATATTTTATGTTTTCCTATTGTGCAAATATGCCATTTGTCATTTGTTAGTTAACGTTTCTTGGCTTTTGAAATGTGATGGTTATATATGGGACATTTCTGAAAGTGTCCTCAGTGTAAATGGGGACCCCAGAGACATGCATTTCATCATGGACACTTTATGACAGCTACTTGCACTGATCTGGTATAAAGCAGTCCACAAGTTGCTGATGTTTTGTTTAGGTTTTTAAAATAACAACACAATTACTGTTTTTTTTCTGACACTCAATTTGTGTATCATGTAAAATGTGACCATACAGAAGCACCAAATACATTTATTTAACTGTGAGACACTAAAAGCTCTACAATCACGTAAGTAACAAATCTGACAGACAACAGTAAGTCAGGGACAGCTGGAATTTAATGCTCTACAACAGGCTCTTTATTTTGATAATAAAAGGCACATTCACTTTTTTATGCAGCTGAACTCCAAAAAGATACTCTAAGAGGATAAGTCATTGAATTTAAACCACAGACTGTATATAGAAATGGGCGAAGCAACTGGGGCTCAAAAATACAGAAGTCCTTCTGGTGTCATTAGTTTAAGTCAACTCTTATTAATGATTTGGTAGTCCATCATAAAGTCTTTTCTTCATTCATTTGCTCTTAAAAAATAATATTTAGGTGCATGGTTAGTTTGATTGGCAGGTCTGGTCTCCAATGAGACTAGATCTACGTAAACTTGAGTCTCATTCATATTGTGAAGTGTTCTTGGGGTTCAAGGGTCAGACCTGCCTCCTTACTACTTCCTTCATATTCAACTATGGTCACTGCTGGCTCCAAACAATCAACACGGCGACGTTCAAACACCAAATTCCTGACTTCAAAATTTGAGTCCACAAACCAATGGGTGACAACACCTTAGCTTTGTCCATTTTATATATACAGTCTAGAATTTGAACCTTATGTTGGCACCTTACAAATTGGGTTTTCAGTATCCATGCCTTACCACAAATAACATATGTAAATAAAAAAGTCTGACATCATCATCTTAACAATGTGGTGTAACAGCAGCCTCATAGATGAGTTTGCAGGTGTTTCTTCATGTTACTCGAGTGACTAAAACTTTTGCCACAGTGACTGCAGCCAAATGGCTTCTCTCCTGTGTGGTAGCGTAGATGCACCGTGAGATAGCCCGACTGACTGAAGCGCTTCCCACAAACCCAGCAGCAGTAGGGCTTCTCACCTGTGTGCACCCTGCTGTGTTTCTTATAGTCACCCGCGTGCCTGAAGGTGCGACCGCAGAGAGAGCAGCAGTAGTGTTTTCTGTTGTTTCTCTGAAATGTCGTTGAGTCTGAGCCGCCCACTTTTGTGCTTGTTTGACTGGTGTGATGCTTTTCTGCTCCAACATTATTTGCATTGAGTCTTTGAGAGAGTGGCTCCTCTAGGCTGTTTTGATTCAGACCAAAGACTCCAGATTCATCGTAACGTCCTGAATCGACTTGAGGAGGTTGTGCGTTTAGTCTGTTTAAGCATGTAGTGCTCGTTGATGCATTGTGATGAAAATAATTCACAATCTGCAAGCCATCTTTATCCGATGTAGGCTCTACTTTCATTTTCTGACCATTTTGTGAGACTGGCACTGTAGTCATGGGTTCTACATGATTTAAAACTGGTGTTGACAGTTCGTCATCAGTCTCAGTTTTAAGATTTTTTAAGTTGCATGAACTATCACGTGGTCCTGTTGCACCTTTAGGGGACAGACAAAGGGAACCTAGTGATGTAATGGATGCAACGTGGTCTTTAAACTGATCAGAAGGACAAATTACTTCAATGTCCTCATCAGTTGGGACAAGCTCACTGTCCTCTCCCAGCTCTTCTTTCTGTTTTGGTTCCATCTCAGCCTGTTTGGATGCAGGGGACACTTGCAGCAGCATTCCTGCAGGATAACACAGACAAGTAACCATAAAGAAAAACACAGTGATCCAATAGTTTTTAACATTTCTGGGGTGTTTGGGTGTGTTTTCTTACTGTTGTTCTCCGAGTCAATCTTATCTTGGAGTTCCTGCAGCCTCCTCTTCAGACTCTGGTTCTCTCTCTGGGTTCTGGCAGTTTTCTCCTGGTACTCTGATACAGTTTCTTTCACAACCTCCAAAACCTCCAGCACTGCTTTAGAGAGCAGCTTTTCCACTCTGGCACTCAGTCGCTCAATTTTGGACATCTTTAAGGACTGAAAAGATTAAAATTGAGGAGGTGGCTTCAATAAATGTGTAGATAATTACTAGATCTTTGCAAGAGTAGCAAACTGTTCTACAGCCAACAGATATCTGTGTTATGGAAATCTTGTGAGGTGGTTAATTGTTGTTTGAAGAAGTTTCGGGACACCCTGGGGTCTTAAGCAGAAGAATTAGTGAAGCTTGATATTGAGAAGATATGAAATTCAAGTTACATTATGCAATGCCACTCAATTCTGAAGGTTAGCTGTCTTACTGTGTGTATTTAGAGCCATGCAAAACTCACCCATCCTCCAAATTATAAACATTTTTTTACTTTCACCTGAATCATATTGTATATCTCATGCAATGCTGCTTTCAGAAAGACATTACACAGAGCCCCTTTATTGTAACTGTTTATTTATATTGTTTATCTTGAAGATTTGGTTGTTTATTGTAATTTGTTCTGGGAATATGGCCAGCTTGACTCTATCAAGGATTGTTGGCAATACACTGATCCCTGGATATATTGCTTTTGGGGCTTATTCATGAGTTGTCTAGTATTACCTTGAAGAAGAAAAACATTGCCCATAAAAGATAGTTACGCAAAAATACAAATAAATGGCAGGCACTGTGGGACTACATATATATTTTTAATGAAATTACACAAAAGCACTATACCTTGATGCTATTATAATTCCGTGAAAGAGGCAGCAATCTTTGATGATCAGATTATCTGTTCCAGCTGGAATCACACATCGTTTATAATAATCACATATAACCGCACGTCGTCAGTCATTCATCATCGTCGTGAATCACAAAACGGAAAAACAAGGCTCCTTGTGGCATCTTTGTGTAAAGCTTTTCCTCGAGATCAAAAGAGTCTGATTTTTAAAAACCAGATAGATTGATGCAAAATCTGTGGCTGTATGTGTACACCAGACATCCATTCTCTTCCTGGTTCCGGTATCCAGCGAGCACTGCGCTGCTGCCATCTACTGGTGAGAACACCAAAAACTCCCTAAGTAGGATTCAGAAATCATAGATTCGTTTTGATTGTCTGTCAGATTTATAATCCATCCATCCATTTTCTATACCTGCTTACTCCACACTTGCGTCGCAGGGGTCTGCTGGAGCCTATCCCAGCTGTCATCGGGCAGGAGGCGGGGTACACCCTGGACAGGTTGCCAGCCTATCGCAGGGCTAACACAGAGACAAACAACCATTCACTCTCACACTCACACCTATGGTCAATTTAGTTTGATCAATTCACCTAACAAGCATGTATTTGGATTGTGGGAGGCAGTCGGAGTCAGATTTATAATCCTTATAAAAAAATAGAATAGATATATGAATGTTTTATATACACCACTTTATATAGATTCTTCTATATGCAAACATCTTGAAGCTTGAAACAAAGAACACTACTCAAAAATTATTTATACTTTAAGGTTCTTTATAATCATGCTCTCCAAGTCTGGTTTCTGTTTCCCTCTGAGGTACATAACTCCAAGCACAACAGGCTACTGATAACTTACTCAACAATAAATCATGACTTGTCATTTCAGCAACAGATTGCATTTACAGAGAAAAGTGCCATAAGGACTGATTACATATTCAGCCCTTGTCCCCAAATTCATTCCCTTTCAGATACACATTAAAAGAAGCTTTTGTAGGATTGTTACAAAATGGCAAAAAAAAAGCAGTTCATACAAAGTAAATAGTAAACTTGTACATTCATACATTAAGTTCCCTTCACCTGACATTTTAAGGAAAAAGAGTGTCCATGAGTGTAACATGGCAGTGTTGTATTCATGGCTGTCCCTCCACAGTTGTGTCTTCGAACAGACTGAGGAGGTTCTTTGGCTCAAAGCTGGGTCGGGGAACAGCTGGCTCTGTCTGGATCCAGTTGGGGTCACATCGCTGCGAGGACTTGCTGGATGAAGATCGCAGGCTCTGTCTGGAAGCTGTATGAAGCTTGGTGTGTACTGGGCTCGCATTGGGTGTCAAAGTGTGGCAGGAACCATGTGAATGGATGCTGGAGGGGGTGTGAGCCCAGTTACAGGAGGACCAGTCAGTCAGACTGGAGTGAGTAGGTGTGTGAGCAGGACTTTGATGATTATGTATGGGTGAACCTGGGAGAGGGGTGGATGTGCTTTCTACAGACAGTCTGGATTTGATCCTGTAGAATGGGAGAAACAAACAGAAATAATAATTTAACTCAAGGCAGAGAAAAAGGAAACATTTTTTTTAACATACTAAAGTAATTCAAAGTGAGAAATTCTCTTTTATGCCCTCAGATGAAGATGTTATCTTGTCAATCTAATCATCCTCTACCTGCGTGAGAAGGTGGGGGAAATCTCTGGGTCTATGTGATGAAGAAACACTGCATCATCCTCTGGGCTCCCTGAGTCTGTATGCATGGCACTGAGGCTGAGGGGCAGGGTTAAATCCCTGTCCCAACAGTCCTTAGGAGGAGTGCAGGGCACAGGCTGTGTCCAGCGGGGGAGGTAGGGCAAGGGAAAGGAGGAGAGGAGTCTACACCCAAAACACACCACCAACTACGAGAGAAAACAAACCACAACAAAATATACATTTTAGTGTTTCAAGTCTGAATTACATGTAAAATTTCAGAAAGCCCAGTCCAACTCTAATGATCTTTTTCTTTAGAAACAGTGTTAGACCATGCTACTATGATTGCGGACCAGTTGATGACGTGTTTGGTCACTTGCTGCAAGTCATTTATCTACTGAAACCATACTTAAAAAATGAATGTTTAAAAATAAATATTACCTGGCAAAGAGAGGCCAATGTCAGCATGGTCTCAGCAACCAGCAGATAAATGCGCCTTTTCCACCTGTGTTTTCTAACAGAGGGCAGGGCCAGAAGCTCAGAGACTGTTGGTCTCTCTGAGGGTTCTGGTGCCAACATCATCCGTAGGACTGACTGCAGCTCAACTGACAGACCTGCAAGTACAGATGTAGACAGTAAAAACAAAAATCAATTTGAATAATGATAATGTGACAATTTCTGAGTACTTGAAAGAAAATGGATGTTACCATTTGTAAACTCTGAGGGGAGATGGCCTTGTCTGAGCTGCTGCCATCCCTCACCACCATTTGGAACCTCAATATTACAGGCAAGCTCCAGTATAGAAACACCCAAACTAAATTTAAAACAAACAAACAAACAAACAAAATCAATAATGATGTTTCAACACTAATTCTCAATAAGATTAACATATTTGAGAATAGAATTCAAATTCTTCATTTACGGTATGTGTACCTGAAAACATCTGCAGCAGGTCCATACTCGCCACGGAGCAGCTCAGGAGCCATGTATCTGGGATCTCCCTCCTGGACATCATCCTTCACTTTCCCCTTTGCAGGCTCTTCACTCGTCTGTTTGAGCTCAAGCAGCAACCCAAAGTCCCCCAGCTTCAGGCGGCCAGAGTCCGTGATGAGGACATTGGCAGGCTTAAGGTCAAGATGGACAAAACCGTGAGAGTGCAAGTGTTGCAGTGCTGAGAGAAGGTCACACAGGTAGGCCCACGCTGCCGACTCATCTGGAACAAAAGCCAAGTCAAGTATGATTGAGGGGTCAAGAATTTATGAGAGCAAGAAGTACAGACATTGTATGTATCAAAACATCACACTTAATACAACATCTGAGTAGACAGCATTGTCTTTTTGTTGACAGACCTGGCCCAGGAGGCTGATTCTCAGCATGGACCAGCAAACTGGTGCTGCACAGCTCTGTCTGAATGAACAGTCGGCCACACTCCTCCCAGGCTGCCACAAAGTTCAGGATGTGAGGGTGAGCACACAGGCGCTCGTGGTTCTGGGCTTCCCTTACACTCCGGTTCCTGTCACTGTTTCCCCTGAAACGCTGAGCAGAGCGCTTGACTGCATACTGGCGGCCGTCCACGTTGCTTTGCACCTTAAAAAAAATATATATATACACACACAGCAAAAAGAAATGTAATCAACAATAATATCCAATACAGTATACGCACTGTAACACTTTCATGCACACAAATATGTCTTCCTCACCTTGTACACCTCTCCAAAGGAACCTCTTCCCAGCAGACCCAAATTAGTGAAGCACTGACTGAAATAGGACTGCTGCTTGCTGGGATCGTACACAGAGTTTGGAGGGGAAGCCTTAGTAAGCGACTGAGACAGAGGTGTCCAGGGGGATTGATGCTGGGGGAACATCCTGCTCACAGAGGGACATCCCTTAGATGGTGGCAGTGGGGGCAGAGAATGTGAGAGTCGAGCAGGGGATGAGTAGGATGAGTTGGATGTAGATGATGTAGAAAAAGGGAGATTTCGCTTTTTGAGGGAGAAGGACTGCTCTGCCTGAGAGAAGTGGATTGGAACCGGGAGAGGCATCCTGGACACTGTTGTTTCCACTGTGACCGACATCATCCCTTTTCAGATGCTCTCTATGAAGACAGCGAGCTGCAACATACAAAAGAAAACTTTATAAATACAAGCAATCTTGATTGACAGTTAATATTAATGTATCACTAGTTGTGCTCAGTTGGTGTACTTCTTCTGCTGATGCACATAATCTTGCTTGTGTAAAATAATGAAGAACTATGTTGTCAAAAGCTGACGTTCCACAAAAACAAAAGAATTTCAACTCTGTTATTATCTTGTAACGTAAAATCTGCTCGCCCACTAAAATATCTGAGAAACAACGCCAAGTAAAGTGGACCCAAATGTGAGAGACTCAAATCTCTCTTTTTGTCTAGCTTGGTCACAGGAGAGCTGGGATCCTGAAAATCTTGACTGACAGGTTGTAGAGTAGCTGATATGGTATCGATATAGTCAATGCTCATTTGTAGAACAAAAGCTCTTTTTAGCCTGTGGACAGCTATGGGCGTTGAGTGCTGGAGTAACGCAGCCACGTTAGCATTTCACAAGTTTGACAACGGCAGTCCACAGCTGTACCATCCATTTCAGTTACTTTGACAACTTAGCTGAAACTAACGTTCACATTACTTCTTGCTGTAACATAATTTGCACGCACTGACAACTGTCATTCCCGCATAATCGTCTGGCTAACGTTTACTCGTCAGACCAACAACAACAACAAACATCAGCTAGCTAGTTAACTTACACGCGAATAACTTACTGTAACCGACACCTCCGCATTGAATAAGTAAAAGAAAGTTGTCACACAGACCATAATCCAGCTTTAACGATAGTGTGTTAAAACATTGGAACGGACAGTCCTGTATCCCAACCAGCTCGTACACCCTTCAAGCATGAAACTACCTGGCGCCAAATTCTGAAAATGTTACGCAGTGCTGCGTACTTGCCCTCCGTGAATAGAGAGCGCTGGTACGTTGTGCTACGTACTTCCCCTCCGTGAATACGCAGCGCTTGACTAAACATTGCGCAATTTCCGTAAGCGGTGCAGTCTGGGCTTCTGCTGCACACAACACAGGGCTGGCGAAACTGGCTAGCTAGCTGATCACTTGAAATGGTAACTTTATTATTATTATCGGTCATTTGTGGAGATTGGTATCTAGAAACAAACTCGGACTTAACGTTCGGCGCTTTGTTTTAAAGTCTTAACGCTATATCAACAAACGGCGCTGTCCATTATATAGACGTTAATTTCACTTTGTTTTTGCTAGCCAGCTAAAGCTCAGTTTGCTAGTGTTAGCTTCACATCTATAACGGGAGGTTTAGCTAGCTTATCTTAGCTAACCTTGGAAGCGGTGTAATATTAGTCAGATAACTAACCCAAGCACGACAGTCAGGCCGATTGAGCGTATGGTGATGTATATTGTATGTTCCTGTTAGGCCTACAGCGTGTATTAGTTTAACTGGCAGGCTTAATATGGACTGAGGTCTCGAGGCTATTTCGTGGTGGCTAACTTGGCGTTAGCTCAGAGCTACGTCTGCTTGTCACTGTTGTTTGCTAGCTGCTGAATCAATGGATTGTCAGTACAGTTAAGTCTTCTCTATCCGGACACAAACATATTAGCAACACCACTAACGAAAAACTTTTATTCCTTTAAAATGTCTTTGCTGACAAGGCACGTTTAGTCTACATTCAGGTGCCAGGTGGACATGCAGTATTAAACACTTACGTGACTCACTGAGACGTTTCGTCCAGTATATCTGGTTTATGGACAGATGACCTGGTTATTATGTCCATCAAATTACAAACTATTCTGTTGGACTACAAAAAAGAAGATCAGTCATTGAGTAACAAAGGTTTTAACCAATAAGTGCTTGTCCTGTTTCTTTTAAGGACGTGTTCTTAATGATCCGGCGTCACAAGACCACAATCTTCACAGATGCCAAGGAGTCCACCACTGTCTATGAGCTGAAGCGTATTGTTGAAGGAATACTGAAAAGACCACCTGAAGATCAGCGGCTCTACAAAGTGAGTGTTATACCCAGTAATACAGGCTCTGAAACACTATATATACATTTACGTTGAAATACATAAACTGTCTTCATGTTTTGTTTTTTATATTCATTATTTTTTTGTTTTTGTTCCACAGGATGACCAGTTGCTAGAGGACAGCAAAACTCTGGGTGACTGTGGATTCACCAATCAGACTGCCAGACCTCAAGCTCCAGCTACAGTTGGTCTGGCTTTCCGTATAAATGGTATGTTTTGTTTTTTAGATATGTTTTCCACATTTTAGGTGATTTTCTGAGCAAGTGTTTCCAGTGCTTTTTTTTTTTTAACTTTCCCCAGCTTTTTCGGTTGGGTAACTATTCCATTAGTTTTGTTTTGGGTTTGCTTGTTTGATCAGAATTGTTGAATGACACAGTTATTGGCAGTATAGTTGGAAAATACATATACTTTGTGCCAGTTAATTTGGATTTTTCTGATTGAGTCCCTCAGGATCTGTAATTGTGTGCTGTGGCTTTATAGATGTTAAGTCATGATTAACAACTACTTCATCTACTCTTTTTGCACAGTTAAATATCACTCTGGGTTCTCTACTGTTGTTTGGAAAGTACTACTTATAATTTTACATTTCACAATTCAGCTTCAGCTAAGAGCCACTGATAGCCCGTAGTACAGGTGATCGTTTTACTGCTTGATAGAAATTGGGATTCTTCCTCTTTACTGAAAATGCATCAGAGAAGCTGGAGGAATTTGTATTTGCAATTATTTCTCCCTGCAGGATATCTAAAGGTTTCTGCAGTGCTACAAGTAATGAAGTTTTACTTCTACAGCATCATAGTGTAGTTATTGGCTATATCCTAGCTGTCATGTTGTTTTAGAGTTACACAAGTATCCCCTATATTTCATGCTCTGGTAATTAGCTGACCAGTCTGGTTATAAAGTTACTGAAAGAGATGTTACTTATAGGACAGTATGAAATACGTTTTTCTATAAATTAAAGTTGGTTTTCAAATAGAGCTGCAGACTATTCTGATAGTCTATTATAATCATTTTTGAAATGATAAGTTGACTAATCAGATTATGAATGATATGATTAGGAAATGGCCCTTATTTAAATATCAGCTTTTAAATTCAGCATGAGGTTGTCTGAATTATACAGTAATTGGTAATAAAAAGAAGAAAGATGATACTTCATTCGGAAATACGTATTTTGATCAACTTTGCTGCTGATATTAGCTGCTGCTGATACAAAAAGTAAATTGGCATTGGCTGCCACCGTATTGTTTGTTTGGTGCTGAACGCTATGGCACATGTGCAGCTCTCTGCAGAGAAAGAAAGGAAGGGAGATGCCTCACTCCATTGGGAAAAACACATCTGGTGACAATAGTGTACAGTTATATTTGTTGGCAACTTTTTTTTTTGATTGATTTTTATTGACTATCACACTTTAAGTGTGTTTCACAAACAGTAACTCTCATGAATTTTTACTTGTCTAGAGTTGATCAATCAGTCTGATTCCAATCTGAAAATTTACCAATAATCATATTTAAGAGCATGCACACGCAAACCCTCCCTAGTGTTGACATTTTGTTGGCATTACTTAAAGCTGAGGCTTGAATTACCCAATTCTGAAGTTGGGTGCATTGTCCTAACTAGTTTTACTTTGCAATTTACTTGAGCAAAAATTTGAGTTATTGCATTTTCACACTACTCACTTGCTGCAGTAAAAGGTTTTGTGCAGCAAGGGTGGCGATGTGACTAATGTTACCGATGTCACGACGGAGCTCATGTTTCCTTGTGTTCTGTGCCCTACAGATGAGATGTTCGAGCAGCTGCATGTCGAGGCCTTCTCCAGCCCCCCAGAACTCCCTGATGTGATGAAGCCTCAGGACTCTGGTAGCACTGCCAATGAGCAGGCAGTGCAGTGATAGCAGCGAGAGGAAACGAGCAATGGAGGGAAGGATGGAAGTGGGTGTGTGTGGATTAACTGCAGTGAAGAAGTAGCGGGGTGGAGGATATGTAATATAAGTTCAGTTGGTGGATGGGGACATTATACCAAGCCTATTCATGTTACCTTCATGCTATCATCTCAGCACCCCCCAATTTACTTCACAAGTCTTTTTTTTAAAAAAAAAACAACAAAAAAACGCTATAATTTCCACACCACATGCGGTTCTGCTCCTTGAATTTGCTCTTAGGCACCAACCAGCTCAAACCTTTGAGTGAGGAAGTTGGTTTTGAAAGAATGATTGTGTGTGTGTGAGTGAGTTGTTATAATTATTATCATTAATATTTTGGAAAAGGTGGAGGCATAGTTGTGTGTCACAGTGCTCTAGAAGTAACATGCATGGGTAAGAGTCCAGTGTCTGATTCAGCAAACTGCATGAACAAATTCAAAACAAAGGCTTTATTTTCACAGATACAGATAGACCTACCACTGATAGGTTTCCTTGGTCTGATTCTCCCAGTTTTGTTGTACATTTCTGATTTGATTTCATACCAGGAAACAAAGTCCTTACAATAGATATCTTAATTCTTTTTGTCATTTTGTTTCTTCAGTATGTTTTATTTGTCAGTCCTTTGTTGTGTTTCATGCACTGAGACCAAAGGCAGGTTCCTCTTGGACAGCAGAGGATTTTCTCTTTTTTTGGTCAAGGACATTCTGTCTGTGACATACAGTATACAAAGTAGGAGCATTTTGTTGTGTTAAACTTTAATTTTGAAAAAAATTTATACATCACATGTCACCAACATTAATGTGGCACCTTCCCCAAATCACACAAACATAGCCTGTAACTGTGAGCTTGCTTAATTAAAAGTTTTTCCTGTTTTGTTTTTTACTCTGTTGACTATTATTTTTTTCTTCAAAATGCAAAATGTTTGTGTCAACATTTCATGTAGATAATAGAATTTAAAGTATCAGTATAAAGAAGTCGAGCTGGACTGTAGATGTGCTGAAGTGGTGCAATTGTTAAAAGCAGGTAAAACAAGGGCTTTGTCTAATGCAGGTGTTCCAGTATGCACAGAGATCCAGCATGGATGGTAAATTGATAAATTAACCAAATTTTATGTGTACATTTGTGCTTTTTCTAGTGTGACATACAGTCAAAACTTTACAGGCAGTTTTTATCTTAAAATTAAGAGTTTGGTCAGAGGAATAGAAAAAGAAAAGTACATGCATGCATAGGTTGATAGTTTGCAATATTGAGAGCCCGTAAGAAAAATTGTAGTGGTATATGACCTTTTATGAAATGCTGTGAGAATTTTTGTATGGCAGTTTTAATGGCCCTGCCAGGGTGCCATGATGATGACATCGCATGGGCTCAAGGCTGAATCTGCACCAGTGTTGCTCACATTACCAATAACTATTATTAATAGTTATTTTTCAGTTAGTGCCTCAGTTACTCAGCATGTACAACTGCAGGACCTCACCACAGCAGAATGCAGCCATTATTAATACATCTATTTCCTGCATTAACATGTCAAAGGTTACTTATAAATGGGTTCAGTCAAGATATAAATAAAGTAAGGCTAGTTAGATCAGCTCAACCCTGCGTTACTATCATATGATCGTGTGTAAGAATGTATTTCTCACACATTTACTATTGTGCTTATTTGGGGATTTGTTCTAAATAAAGGAGCATTACATCAAATGATCTCAAAACCTGGAGCAGCCCAGTGCAGGAGTACAGGTTGGTACTGGTATCATGATAAGATGGCATCTGTATTGTGATTTATTCCATGGGATCAGGTGTTTTGTTTTTTTGCTGTGGTCTGTGTATCAAAAACTCATCTCTATTGATTTGTCAGGTGTAACAGTTTCTCTTGGGTGTAGTGGCCACAAAGAGATCCTTTCATTAAGCAATTTCAAAATGTAAGAGATGGGAAAGAAAATTCTTTGGTAAAATGCTTTTAAGATTTCAAGGCCTCAACAACTAACAAGAATAATATGAGTCGTGGAAGAAAGTATGAAGAGGCACTGAGTGTACTGAATATCCCAACTCACTCTCTACTGTTAAGTTTAATGGAAACAGTTTCCACAAAGACCTTGAAGTTCAAAACTAACATACAATTTTTACAGATTTAACTGAATTTTTCAGACCAAAGTAATTACACACTGAAGTAATTTGTGTTTTTAGACCAAACAACTTGATGTTGCCTTCACCAATGCTTATTCAGAATAAAAAGATAAGTGTGGCAGTCTATGTTAAGACAGCAAAATGTCTTTTGTTCAACATGGCTTGGCAACATCAACACAAATTATTCATTTTATTAATTTATTAAAAAACAAATCATTTTGATAGTGAGTGTGTACATTTTAATTAAACAGATCAGGCTACATCAGCTTTAAAAAATCTTAGTGAAATGAACTCAAAAATATTAACTAGTTGCTTCAACAAAAATAAGTAGAATTTACAAATGTGTGTTGCTCCATGGTTGAATTGGGATTTACAATGTAAATGTGGAAAATAAGAGCATCAATTTAAGATGAAAATTAATCAATTTAATATTGAGAAAAATTGAACATACCAGGCTTTAATTAAATGTCCACAGTATTACAGATGTCAACCTCTTCATGTATGTAGGTACCTTTAAAAGTTCATGTATTTGAAGTAATACTGTCCAAGGCGCAGAAAGTGGACATTTTCTCCTTATAAGACCCTCTATATAAAGTGGTGTCGGTCTTGTGTCGTTGTTTTTATTCTAATAATTCCAAAGTTGCATCTCCCCAGCAGCAGCAGCTCGTGCAGCAGCAGCGCGTGCAGCCACTAAATCTTAATTTTCTCTCCCAAATAAGGAGCAGGAATGTCCAGGATGACGTCTTGTGTCCGGGGAATGCGGGTTTGTAACCACATTTATTTAACTACGCCTTCTCCGGTCTGAGCTCCTGGTAGGCATTACACAGGAAGAGAGTCGTGTAGGAAAAAAGAAACGGGACGCCCTCCTTCCTCCTCCTCTCTCCTCCTCCTCCTCCTCTTCTCTTGGCGGATAACGGTGTCCAAGAAGTTATTCAGGACCGACGCGGACAATAGGTCCATCCCGCTTTGGATACACTGTCTGTTAATGCTGTCCGTGTTGTGTCACACAGGGGAAAACAGTCGGCTGAGATCACATCATGGAGGATTTGGGTAAGTCGCTGTAACTACATGTTGAGATATCTGGAAGGGATCTATGGGAAGGGGTGGTGTGCCCAAACAGAGGAAATAAGCTCTCTGTTGATTCTGGCACTCACAGAGTACAGTTCCTTTCTCATAACGATGCGTATGAGGCTGTAACAGTAAGAGGATTTTATTTCATTTGGGCAAGGCAGAGACATTTTAAAGGTGAATATGACAAGTTCTCTGTCACAAACATTGAGGAATGGGCTCATATGACACCCTGTGATATCTGATCGGTTAGGTTAAGGCCACACATTCTCATACAGGTAACACATGACTGAATAAAACCTTATTCTACATCTTTTCAGACCACTGCTGAGTTTTTCCATGCGTGACCAGCAAATTTAATAAATTCTTTGTAAATTAGATTTGAAGGGGGTGGTGGGAGATCCACAGCAGAGCCCTTCATCCATTAACATCACCAAGAAGGAGAGAGAAAGCCACATAATGTTCAGCAGTGTCTTCCATTTTGAATGGTTCAAAACACCAAAAGAAGAGGTCCAGCATCAGGGAGCATCTTTTACTATGATTGATCCTGAAGAAAAATGTGTTTTCCCTCTTAAAACAACACCGTGAGAGTCTTTGTGTTTGAGAATAACTGTGTCGGGGCGGCACTGAAATAGCTCAGGGCAACACTGCTATTTGTAAAAGCCACAGAGTTCAATGAAAATAGAAAGGGCTTTTGCCTCAGCTGCCCATTCGCTCTTTTCTGGAACATTTTTTTTTTTCATGAAGTCCATTTCAGAAGTCAGGCATTTATGCTTTTCAAGCAGTACGAGGAGGAATGGCAAGATGTAGCCAAGCACATCTGGGCACATCTGGAACGGATTGCAGGCGGTAAGACGGAGTTACTGGGTGACTGGGTGAGTGTTAGTCAGGCGGGCAGTGGCCATGTTTGAGACTCTCGGTTTGTACTGTTGTCCAACAATGTTGTAAGTTTATGTACTGGATTTGGCCAGGCTTCCAGCGAGAGAGACCACTTGTTAGAGAGGCCTTTAGCCAAGACAAACAAGTCGGCAGGCGGCTCTAAATATGGTCATAATTCCCATTGAGAGAAGTTCAACTCCTTATATGTGCAGTTCAGTCTGTGAGAGTATGTGTGTGTGTGTGTTTGTGTGTGTGTGTCAGAGACAGAGAGACACAGCAGGGAGGAGGAGGTGAAGTAGTATGTGCACAAGATTCTCACCACATGGTCGTACCAGAAGTGTGAATCATCTGGGACAGAGATGACCTCAGGGGTAAACTAAGGCTGGTTTACGTTTAGGTCTATAGTGTCACATAACTGACCCCCCAGATGTTCAAAGTAGTTCAACAGAATTTAAATGTGGTTCAGACATTTGTGATATGAGTTTAATACATGCAACCAGAGTGTGAGAAGCAGCTTTGAGTGTAATAAATACAGCTAATCTGATACTGTTTCTGAAGACAAGAGTCAACTCTGACCAATGACTTGTACATCAGAACCATAGGCTGTTTATAAAAATGGACGAAGCAGGCGTGATGGTTCGTGGACTCGTGTTTTGAAGCCAGGAGATTGGCATTTGAACATCGCCATGTTTGGAGCCTCAAGTGACCATATTTGGATATGAAGGAAAGAGCCAGGTGGGGGGTCTGATCCTTGAACCCAAGGTTGCTGCCCAGTGTATATGAGATTCGACTTCAGTGCTGCTTTCATTGGAGAGCAGACCTGACAATCAAACTAACCACGCCCCCCTAATCTTCCTCTTTTTGAGGTATAATATCTACTTTGTTATGATTTTTTTCAGATGGACCACCAGATCACTGATAAGAAGAATTAACTTTAGCTAATGAAATCAGAATGACTTGTGGAGAAATGTATTGACTGAGTATTTGATGATGGAAAGCTGCGGTTTTTGAATTAAAGTCAGTTGGAGCCAGGGTGTTTTGGAGCCAGCATCTAGTGGCCATCAGTGGTAATGAACTTTTTTGCAGTTCTGCATTGGCTTCATTTTTGGGACCCACCTGCTCCGTCCATTTCTATAAACAGTCTATGATCAGAAGTGGTAAACCTTGTCAGTGATCCCACTTATTCTGTGATTTATTTGTTTTTATCAATTGTTGAGAAAATAGCAGCTGTGATGAGGCTGAATCAGACTTAACAGATGCGGTTGAGAGTGTGAGTTGACGTAGAAGCAGAGGAGTCAAAAGAGATGGCTAAAACAGTGATTCTGACACTCTGTAGCAGTGTGCAAGTTGGATTTAAACTACACATTACCAAGTCAAAGACCACTGTCATCTTTAAAAACCCAACAACACTGTATCAATCACTTATTTCCATTTAAAGGTGAACTGCACTCATTTCATCAATTACGATCACTTTGAGTCATACTTTTGACGTACTACTTGTTCATGTAATCAGAATTGTCATGACGATGACTAATTGGCTTATGAAGAGCAATGGAAAACTTTCAGTAGGTAGTTAATAAAACAGAAGTGCCAGAAAACTAAACAGGTATTGAATATTCACATCAACCAAAGACATTCTTTAGTGCTAATAACTCCAAATCAAATTGAAATGGTTTTATACTTTTAGAGAACAGTATTTTTATAGACTGAACCTACCTTCATCATCCCATGTAACACAAAGCCATTATTCAAAAGGACCTATTACGCTAATTTCCAGCTTCACATTTGTAGTCTTTTCCTCCTCTACAGCAGTTCTGCATGGACTGCAGATCAGATAAATTCATATTTAGCTTATAATGGCCATTTATACAGTTTTTCATTTCATACTTTGTCTGAAACAAATTGATTAGAGAGTGACAGGAAGAAGAAGCCAACTCTCCGACAGGTGACTGTAAACACACAAAGTAACGTAACTTTGTTGACTGAAAATTCAAACTTTTCAAACCAGTATGAACATGTTTGAGTCTGAATCTGATCCAGAATCTGAAAGCTGACAGCATCGACATTCACCACCAGATCCCAGCAGGATGGTCTTTTCCCTCAGATTACTGGAACTTCATTTTACCTCATGATTTCAAATGCTGACCACGTGTAGTATAACATCCAACAAAAAACATGGAAAATCATAGTAGGTCCTCTTTAAAGAAGAATACAGAATGTCAGAGTGAAATGACCTACTGTCGTCCTCGTGATGGTCCTCATGTTAATCTGCACAGAAAACTCCACTGCAATAAGCTGCTGAGTTTCCTCTGGGGCCAGTATGACCACAATGAAACCGACATGTGCAAACAAACCAGCATGTGTGGAAGAATACGGGTGTGATCAGGTTAAATGTTGGGTTGCACCTGGATGGAGATCACCAGAGAGGCCATTCTAGGGGACTAATTTTGGGTCAGACTCAAAGACAAACCTTTCAAATAATAGATGAAAAACTGAGCTGTAGTTTGTGACATTACAGGGAATTTCTCATTTCCCCAAATCTCTACAACGGAAGAGAAGTGCAAAGTTGAGTTACAGATCCAGTGATGAGGTCACAGTGATGTAATCGTGGTTATTTCAGCTCGGTCTTGACCACAAGTTTATTGCAGACAGCCTCCATTGCAAATTGGGGGTGTGAAGTTTGTTTGATGTATTTTAGAAAAAGGAGTCTGTTGATTGATGTCTTTGAATTGCACTATGGGAATTGTAGGATGGAGCATTTCAAGGGATCAGAAGTCTGGATATTTTGGTCTCTATGTTTTTTCTTGTCACAAATTTTTTAGGAAGTGCAATACAAGATAGTTACAGTAAAGTGGCACTGATACCTCTGAATATGACCTAAAGATAAATGGATTGTATGATTTTATGTTTAGTATATGTACTGGGAAAGAGTGAGTCAGTTTCTTGGTAACAAAAAATAAACAAAAAAAAACTAGTACATTTATCCAAAACAGCAATGTCTCTGTTACAACTTGAAGTTTGTAATTAGTCCTGTTAAGTCCTCCTGTGCCATACTCTGCTGAGGCCTTTAGTCGCACTTACAGAGACTTGTCAGCACTAAATGATGTCATACAGCTGCAGAGACTTGAGTGTGTTTAGTTTCTGGACCGTTTCCACAACTGTGAGAGTGTGAGTGACGTGGACTCAGATATCAGTGGGCAAACACGCTTCCTCCTGTGCTTCCTTTCCATGCTGGCATGTTGTGGATATGAATGCATAAATGTCTGTGTATCCTAATAACTCCACTATATGTCATTGGATTATCTCTGAGTTATGTCAGTTCTGACTCTCCTGTCCTCCGGCTGATTAGTTGTCCGAGGACGCTCATCGTCTTATCTCATGTGTGGGCTGATTTGCTGCTGCTGTATTGGTCACACGGGCTGTCTGTCTCTCCTTAGGAGTGCCTGAGCCACCTAACTACCCTCTCAGTCCTCGTATTGTTGTGTTTGGTACGTAACTGTCTCTGCATGCATTTGTATGGTTTCCATCTATGTGTGTCTTTAACTCACCTATCCTCGATTTAACTCTATATGTGCTGTCTGCCATCCAGCATGCTACGTTGCTTGTTTTTAAAATCCAACTGTGATCTTTTCATTCGTCGTTCATGCCATCAGGAACAACTACAAATCAAGCTGATGCTATATTCAAGCGAAACTTCTCGCTGTTTGTGTGATACCGTGTTCCCTCTCGTCCTGCCAGATGCCCTCCTTGCTGATCTGGAGAACACTGGCTCTCCTCTACCTCGGTGTCCGGTCCTGCTCACCTCTGAGCCTCCACAAAATGTTGATCCTCCCACCCAGGACGCAGCCCAGACCCGGCCACCACCACCAGCCTACACACCACAGCAGGTGCACAGGGACACATTCGTACCAGTTTTCTTGTTGTTCATATCAATTGTGCTCAGATCTTCTTTTAACACTGATTGGCTGTCCTTCTGTTTTGTTTCTCAGACTGTTTCTGCTGCAATGAAGTCCTCACAGAACTCCAACCCAGACAAATTATACAGGTAATTCCCTCAGTTCTGTTCCCACTGTTCTATGTAAATTAGTCACATAATATCTGACTAAATAATCTGGACTAATACCTGTATGGAGTACATCTCTTGCTTTGGTTTAGATCCACTGCTTGTAGCTACTTGCCCCATGGTTTTCACCTCAAAAGCCATAGTAAACTCAAGACTCTCTCTATCACATCTGCGGTGCCATGAACTGTCCTTCTTTCTCCTTCATTGCCCAGTGTGTTGCAGGCTCTGGCAAAGGATCACTTTGCAAGACCCTTAAATGCAACCTCAACCGGGCAGCACCTTGTCAGCATGTGCAAGCTAGTCCCTCATACTCCGTACACTTCCTCTTAATGGTCTCATATAAGCGATCTTTCCTGGAGGCTGTTAGCTCCTAGCCTGATGAATTGCCCAGAGAATTCGAACACGAGAACAATATCCGGTCTCCAAGTTTCAACTGTGATGTTTGGAGGGAACCTGAGCTGTTAGTCTAAATCCAACAACAGCTGCCAGTCCCTTTGCAGAAGCCAAGGTTCCTGCAGATGTGCTAACTGAAGGTCCTGGCTGCTTCCCAGCTCAGAGTAAAGTGGCGGTGAGCTTTAGGGGGTAGGACTGCTTGTGCCACTCAGCCCTGTGGCACTGGGTGGTTTCTGCAGTATCACACATCTCCTAATACCTTAAAGCAGCAACTCAGGATGTGCTCTGAGGTTCAGTGTTTGAAGTAAAGCTGGGATGGTGGTGTTTGGTCTACAAGAGGAGTTTGGAGACCCGAGAAGAAAAGTGAACACAGATTTTACACACCGAAAAAATGCTGGGTTGCTTTTGGATGTATGTTGGACTAATTGCATGTTGGATCAATTTAACCTGGTAAGATGACTTGTTTTTATCAATTGGAAATGTTAGATAAAAACAAAAAAAACTTGGGTAAAAACAACAAAATGTTGGATAAAACAATAAAATATTGAGTTAAAAACAACAAAATGTTGAATGAAAACAATAAAAACTTGGGTAAAAACAACAAAATGTTGGATAAACAATAAAATCTTGAGTAAAAACAACAAAATGTTGGATAAAAATAATAAAATCTTGTGTAAAAACAAAAAACATGGAAGTAAAAACAACAAAATGTTGAGTAAAACCAACAAAATATTGGGTAAAAACAATAAAATACTAGGTACAAACAACCCCTTTTGCTGGATTGAATTAACCCAGCATGTAGTTAGTATAATATTCACCCAGTTCTGGGTTAAAACAACCAGGGATTTTTAGGATGAAAGTGATCGTCTTTCATTGCGTTAAAGTAATGAAGGCTAGTTAGAATTTGCATTCAAGGGGAATTGTAAATTTTCTGTATTTCTCTTTTTGCTGGATCTTGCAAATACATGTGTTTGCATCTGTAACAGACACTGAGCGTATTGTACTCCGCCATGACTTCTTTCTGAATGGACAAAGTTCGGTCGTCACAGAATATTTATGACAGAGACCATGATAAATCTAATTAGTGGCTGTATGCTGTATAATTAATTATGGACACTGTCTGTCTTGTCTCTTCCTACAGCACAGTGTGTAAACCGCGTTCTCCCCGCTCAGCAGATCCTCCACCGGCCTTCTCCTCCTCCTCGCTGTTGGGTGGAGGTCTGAGTGAGCTGGACCATCTGTTGCAAGAGCTCAACGCTACCCAGTTCAACATCACAGGTCAGTAAGTGAACGTGAGGGTGTGTTTCTGTATTCTTGTGTTTAACTGTGAGGGGAATCTATTCTTATTTCTAACCCTAATCCTGTTATCAGATGAGATCCTGGCCCAGTTCCCGTCTTCTAAGAAAGATGAGAGGGACAAGATCAAGGATAAGGCCACAACCTCCTCATCCAGGTAGCAAATCTAATCCATTTAATCATATCTTAAGAATCCAGATATAGTTTTAAGACACTGACGGACAGTGCTTGGCGTTGCTGCACCAGTGTGGTGAAGATGGCGAAAGCAGAAAACAATGCAGTGTTTAGAATATTCAGAAAAATTATATATGCAGTTGAGATAGAGAGAAATGTGCACAGAATGTAAATATAGCTTTATAGAGGAAATCGTCCCAGTATAATTTAAGTTTAAGCACAATTACAGATGTCAACAATAACCATACCACAATGATTTTATGTAGATGAGGCTACATTGTGTCTTTTGTGGGTTTGTCTTTTGTCTTCTAGCTCTGCAAAGCCTTCAGCAACGTCTGCCACACTGGAACTGGACAAACTGATGGCGTCTCTGTCTGACTTCAGAGTCCAGAGCACAGTAAGTCCTCACAACCGCATGACAGCGACCGTCAACTTCTTACTGAAAACCCACATATTTCCTGTGTGTTTTCTATGATTCATCCTCATCTGTCCTGAGATTTAACCCTGCTCACACACACCCTGGCCTCATAATGATGACACTGTTTCTGTGCAACCTTTCAAACACAACACATGCCTCCTGGTACAAATCAGTCACCAGATATGGCCTGTGGGTAAAAATTAGTCTTGCTGGAAATGTTTTTCAGTTTCATGACAGAGAGAGTTGTAGATCTACATTTAGTATTGTGTGTAATGTAGTTGTTCTTGTTTTTGGTAACAGGGTTAAGGTTAGGGCAGCGTGTGAGCAGAGGAAGCTGTTCTGTCATTATAAGGTTGTTTGGTCCCAGTGGGCAGTCCAGCTGTTGGTTATAAACACCACTGCACAGGGTTGTAGGAGCCGAGTTTCAAAAGGGAAAATTCCTCCGCTGCACAAGACGTGATGGTTAGAAAAGCTAAAATATTGATATTAACCAAGCTAGCAGCACGACTCTTGGCATGGCAGGTCGGCCATCGCTGTGGTCCATGTCGATGACTACAACATAGTTATATCATTATATGTTTATAGATATTAATCGCCTACAGACATTTGAGTTTCCGAAACCATATGTGTCAACAGGGTTTTGGTGTTGTAAAGACTTTTCTTTCAAGCCATTCAATTTCAAAACAGCTGTGGAGAAATGTCCCATCAACAGAAACTCTGCTTTGTCCTCTCCCAGCCAGCTGCACCTGTCACTCCAGTGGTTACAGCTCCACAGCAGCAGCAGCAGCAGCAGCAGCAGCAACAGCAGCAGCAGCCCGCCGCCCCACCACAGCCCTCATCTGGTGGCTCTTTGGACAGCATGCTGGGGCTCCTCCAGTCAGACCTGAGCCGACAAGGAGTTCAAACATCCTCAAAGGGAAACTGTTCAGCTTGTCAAAAGCCGGTTGTGGGACAGGTGGGTTATCACAATATGCTTGTATCGACAGCATAGACTGTATGTAGAAATCGACAAAGCAGCTGGGGCTCAGTGCAAAAAAGTGTAATACTCCCGAAGGCCACTAGATGCTGGCTCCCAAAACCTCTGGGTCCAATTGACCTCAATTCAAAAGTCCTTTACAATCATGAAATACTCAGTTATTAGGGTGTCATTAGCTAAAGTTAATTATTTTCATCAGTGATCTGATGGTCTACCTGAAAAAAGTAATCATTTCATAGACATTCGTCCTCAAGAAGAGGAATACTTAGGGGTGTGAGAAGTTTGATTGACAGCTCAGGTCTCCACTGAGACTAGACCTGAACTGATTCTCATAAACATTGGGTAGTGTCCTCAGGTTCAAGGGTCACACCCATGTCTTCACACCTCCCTTCATATCCAAATATGGTCACTTGTGGCTCCAAAAAACAACATGGCAATTTTCAAATGGTTACCTCCTGGCTTTAAAATGTGAGTCCACAAACCAGCGGGTGACGTCATGTTTGCTTTGTTCATTCTCTACACAGTGTATGGCACAAAAATACATGAAGCCTCTGAGAACTCTCTGCCAACAATAATTTACAACATCATTCATAAAGATAATTCTCCACTTTAACCAGTATTTATTATTATGCAGGTGGTGACAGCTCTTGGGAGGGTGTGGCACCCAGAGCACTTTGTGTGCACCGAGTGTGAGACGGAGTTGGGGAGTCGCAACTTTTTTGAGAAGGATGGACGGCCGTACTGCGAGTCGGACTACTTCACCCTCTTCTCTCCTCACTGTGCCCACTGCAACAAGCCCATACTAAATGTGAGACACCTGAGCGTATCTCTGTTCTGCCACCCTGAGCTTATTTTGACATGAACAGCTCGAATCGTTAACCCACCTGAAGATGTTTAACTTCTCATCCTTCTTCTCGTTTAGAAAATGGTCACCGCTCTGGACAAGAACTGGCACCCAGAGTGTTTCTGCTGCGTCAAGTGCAGCCGTGCCTTTGGAGAGGAAGGTAAGGGGCGGCACTACTGTTAATACTGAACTGTAGTGAGGTCACACATCACACATTCAGAGATATTTCATTGGTAATACCCTTAATCACTTAGATTACATGACATGATGTTAACTTGAGGGTTTATTGTGTAGATGAGTTCTTCCTCTTAACACTACAATCTGAGCTGAGTTTGTAAAAGACAAAAAGCTGTATCTTCTTCTGCCATTAAACAGTTAAGTTATAGTTTTGAGAATAAGAGTTTACTTTCCTATGGCCTGATTGTTGTAGTCGCCGATCCTTACTGCCAAGAACTTGAGGAAAAAAACACTAAATCTTTGTATTTTGTTGGCAGGAAAACAGTTAAATTAAAGGTGTTGACATAAAGAAAATACAGTCGGCCTTAAACTTAAGACCATTACAACCAGACTGATGTTTAATGCTCCAGAGCCGTTTTAACATTTGTCAATGAACTCAGTGTAAAACTATGACGTCATATCTTCCACAGGTTTCCACGACCGTGAGGGCCAGCAGTACTGCCAGCAGTGCTTCTTGACTCTGTTTGCTTCTCGCTGTCAAGGCTGCAGCCAGCCCATCCTGGAAAACTACATCTCAGCCCTCAACTCTCTCTGGCACCCGCAATGTTTCGTATGTAGGGTGAGTGTAGCGTTTGGTGAACTGCTACTTTGTTGTGTAGTTTGATCCTGCAGTTCTTCAGTCAGGCAGGTGGGAGAGTCCTCCAGTCATTACACATAGTTATAGACAATATTGACAACATGGAGGAAATATTTCTGGAAATCTGGGAGGTTATAATGGCATAAAGAGTAGTTTACGTTCTGTAGTTTAAGAATGTGAAGCATGTTTTAACATTGAACTGTTCTGAAATGTACAAGCGAAAAATATGAGCAACAGACCATACTGTGGGTAAATGAAACTGATTTACTTTACTTTAAACATTCTTTAAAAACATTTTTTAATTAACGACCCAGTATCTGTGAAATCCGAGTTACAGAACTGGAAATGGCTTATGGGACATTTCTGAGACCAGTCAGGGAGATGGAGTGATCAGTCTTGACTTGAGATCAGTCTCAGTTCAGGCACTAAACACACAGCTGCTACACTGAATCTGCTCACTGGTCAACAGATCAGTGTGGTTGTACCGTAGACTGTTTATAGAAAGGACCAAACTAACATGATGTCACCCGGTCATGGTTTATGGTCTCACATTATGAAGCAATGAGATCGGCATTGCGGTCGCCATGATGGTTCTCTGGAGCCAGAAGTGACCATATTTGGATTATTTCTATATACAGTCTATGGGTTGTACAGTGAAGCCTTGTTTAAACCAATAATGTATTAACAGCTGATAACATAATAAATTTGCCCTTTTTGAAATGTAATAGACCAATAACGTAATAACTGGCCAATAACATAATAAAAGTCCTGAACTGATAACGTAATAACTTTTGGCTAGTAACGAAATAATTTATCACGTTATTGGTTCAGGACTTTTATTACGTTATTGGCCAGTTATTACGTTATTGGCCTACTACATTTTATTATCACATTATCGGCTGTTATTACATTTTTGGCTTCAACATGCCTCCATGAGGAAATGTATGTGAAGAAAACAACCTAAAACTAAAAAGCTGGAATTTTGGGACGGCAGTGGCTCAGTGGTAGAGCAGCCGTCTACCAATCGAAGGGTCGGTGGTTTGATTCCTGCTCCTCCCAGTTGCTGTCGGTGTGTCTTTGGGCAAGACACTTTACCCACTTTGCCTCGTATGAATGTTGAGTGAATGGTTTGGTGGTGGTTGGAGGGGCCATAGGCGCAGACTGGCAGCCACGCCTCCGTCAGTCTGCCCCAGGGCAGCTGTGGCTAGCTTAGCTTACCGCCACCGGTATGAATGGGTGTGAATGAATAATGGTCTCTGTAAAGCGCTTTGAGTGTCTAGAAAAGCGCTGTATAAATCCAACCATTATTATTATTATTATTATTATTACCTGTCTTGATTGTCTCGTCTGCCACAGCCTTCCCTGATTGTCCTCTCCACCTGTGATCCATTGACCCTCGTTACCCCAGTGTATTTAACCTCATGTGTCTCTTTGTCCTGTGCCAGTTCATTTGTAGCCTATGCTCACGTTCCAGCCTTAAGTTCACGTTTCACAGTTCTTGTTTCATAGTCATAGTGTTTTCTGTGTTTTTTGGATTCTCTGCCTGCCTGCCGTTTTGGATACCTCTGCCCGAAATAAAACAACTTTTCATAAACCTGCTCTCGCCTTGGTGTCTGCATTTGGGTCCATGTTCCTAGCCTGGTTCTTGACAGTTAGTTTGCCAGGTGTGTCGGGTCGCGGGGGCGGCAGCCTAAGCAGTGAAGCCCAGACTTCCCTCTCCCCGGCCACTTCGTCCAGCTCTTCCCAGGGGATCCCGATGCGTTCCCAGGCCAGCCGAGAAACATAGTCCCTCCAGCGTGTCCTGGGTCTTCCCCGGGGTCTCCTACCAGTGGGACATGCCCTGAACACATCATTTCGGCCACTTGTACCTGGGATCTTGTTCTTTCGGTCACTACCCAAAGCTTGTGACCATAGGTGAAGGTGGGAATGAAGTAAGTCGAGAGCTTCACCACAATGGATCCGTGCAGAGTCTGCATTACTGCGGATGCCGCACCGATCCACTTGTTGATCTCACGCTCCATCCTTCCCTCACTCGTGAACAAGACCCCGAGGTACTTGAACTCCTCCACTTGGGGCAGGATCTCCTCCCCGATCCGAAGAGGGCACTCCACCCTTTCCTGATTGAGAACCATGGCCACGGAGGTGCTGATTGTTTGGAGGTGCTGATTCTCATCCCGGCCACTTCACATGCAGCTGCGAACCGATCCAGGGAGAGCTGGTCATGGCTCGATGAAGCCAACAGGACCACGTCATCCACAAAAAGCAACGACCCGACCTGATCCAATGTCCCCCGCCTCCCCGGGGACATGGTTGAAGCTCTCCCGGAGGTGGGAGTTGAAGCTCCTTCTGATGGGAGACTCTGCCAGACGTTCCCAACAGACCCACACAATACGTTTGGGCCTGCCAGGTCTGTCCGGGATCCTCCCCCACCAATGGAGCCAACTCACCACCAGGTGGTGATCAGAGTGTCCAAGACATGAGGCCGCAAGTCCGATGATAAAACTACAAAGTCGATCATGGAACTGGGGCCTAGGGTGTCCTGATGCCAAGTGCACATATGGACACCCTTATGCTTGAACATGGTGTTCGTTATGGACAATCTGTGACGAGCAAAGAAGTCCAATAACAAAGCACCGCTCGGGTTCAGATTGGGAGGGCCGTTCCTCCCAATCACACCCTTCCAGGTCTGAAGTCCCCCAGCAGAACGAGGGAATCCCCAGAAGGAGCACTCTCCAGTACCTCTAAGGACTCCAAAAAGGGTGGATACTCTGAACTGCTGTTTGAACCATAGGCACAGACAACAGACAGGATCCGTCCCCCCACCCGAAGGCGAAGGGAGGCTACCCTCTCGTCCACCGGGGTAAACTCCAACATGGAGGCACCGAGCAACACGTCTTGTTTACGCTAGCTATAACACATCCAACACATTTTTAGTTTGAGCAAATTCAAGGGTCAGAGCTTTAGGAGCCATTTTTACATTTTATGTAGTAAAATATTTTTGCGAGAACTACAACTGTGAAATGTAGCACAGGATTTATATTTCAGTAAGTTCAACATGGTTCCAGTCTGTTTTGGTGACACTGAATAACTAGTTTTTCTTATCATTTGTTTGTAAGTTTTTGCCAAATAATGAAAGACATGTTGAAAGTAGCAATGTCTCACCAGCTTTAATGATGTATAAATGGCAAACTGCCTTGTTCTTTCAGGTTTTACATGACATAATTGATAAAAAAAAAAAAAAAAAAACTGTTCATTGTGGATCATTGGAATATATGGTATTCTGGGATGTTAATAACAACAACTATGTACACCAAACCGAATCAAAAACCGTGACAACAAAACCGTGATACGATCCGAACCGTGGATTTTGTGAACCATTGTATCCTTAAAGGCCACATTCAGATACCAAACTCCTGGCTTCAAAATGTGAGTCCCCAAACCAATGAGTGATGTCACGTGCTTTGTCCATTTCTAGATACATGCTATGTTTAGTCTCAACATAACTATGATCTGTAACATGATTTTCCAAAAGCTAGCACCACCAGCAGTGATCGAGCACAAGTAAACCTGCGAGCAGCAACTCTCCCTTAATCTGTAATCCTGTGATAGCGGACGATGCAATGATCATTCTGTAGTGCTTGGAATCTTGGTGTCAGTCATCTACTACACCTGCTGCTCCACACCTGGGTGTCAGGGGTCTGCTGCAGCCTATCCCAGCTGTCATCGGGCAGGAGGCGGGGTCACCCTGGACAGGTTGCCAGCCTATCACAGGACTAACACAGAGACAAACAACCATTCACACTCGCACTCACACCTATGGTCAATTTAATTTGATCAGTTCACCTAACAAGCAGGTCTTTGGACTGTGGGAGGAAACCAGAGTACCCGGAGAAAACCCACAGTCCAAAGACCTGC
>OOFC01048336.1:37275-49145 GCA_900323345.1 Pseudochromis fuscus
TAATCAGATTACAAGCACACAGCCTCGACGCATCTTTGTTTACACCTGTATTTAACATGTGTCCCCAAACTATCCTGCTGATCACCTGTGTTCAGATATTACCATGGCAACGGCAGGGGCGGTGCAAAGTTTGCAAGTAAGGCTACGTTCAGACTGCAGGGCTGCTCAATCTGAATTTGTTCACATTTCCAATTAAATGCGACTTGTATGTGATCTCCTGTGTGAACTTAAATACGACCCAAAAGTGTCCCGCATGCGCAGAAGAGGACATAATGACGTCACGCAGCGAGCACACTTCAGAGTTTGTGGACGTAAACATGGACGATAACGGTGCAGCCGTTTTTGGCCATGGTGTTTTGTGGGGCAGTGGCAGCAACATCCATCCAGAGAAACACATGGGTGCAGGGTCGCAGCCAGGAGTGGTGGGATAGTGATGTGAGAGGCTTTAATGATACACAAATTAAAGACGTTTGTCCCATATTGTGACGTGTAGGTCGGATAAATGCGACCTGGCCGTTCAGACAGAAGTCGCATGGCAAAAGATCAGATACGTATCTGATTGAGGAACACATATCCAAGTGGCCTGGGCTGCATTTGAAAAAATTGGATCTGTGTTATTCAGACTGTCATGAAAAGATCAGATACAGGTCGCATCGGGGCAAAAAAATCAGATTTGGGTCACTTTAGCTGCAGTCTGAACGTAGCCTATCTCGTCAGAAGTGGTTTATGAGTCTCAAATGAGTGCAGGACAAGATGAAGGAGACCAAACACAAGAAAAACAGCTTTCAGTCCTGCATTAATGACATATTTTCTGTGCATATTGGGGACACATCAGGACGCATTTACACTACAAAAGACATCTGGTCACATGCCTCCAGTAATCAGGTCTCAATGGCCCTGTTCAGACTTGGCTGATTACATCTGTCTGTCCACGTGTGATCAGATCACCTGAGACACATCTTAAAACCAAGTGTGAACACCACCTCCTTCTGCAGTGTGCATATTTAATGTGTTAATCCAGACTCAGAAAGACTGTAACCTCTAAGAAAGGGAAAACAGAACAAGATGGAGTCAGACCTATTCGACCGGCCCTGCCGACGACACACGCAATACGATAGCGAGCGTGATGGATGATCCGTCCTCGCCTGGGAGCAGAGCGGGGGCGGGTCAGAGTTGTAGGCAGCGAGTCAGACTAAGTTACCTGTTCTGCTCAGACAACAGGAACAGGCTCACAGGCCTCCACATCCACGCAACTCCAACAAACCACCAACAGAGGAGAAAGGAGAAGATGGCCTTAAACACACACTTGGTGTTTTCATGAAAAAAAAAACACCCTGAGACTCAGCAGAGCAGGTTAGGACAAACAGTCAAAAGAACTCCCACACAAGTGTATGAACGCACAAGGACTCCTTCAACAAAGGCAGGGAGACTGCTGCCTGATGTTTCACTCAGTGCATGAGTCTGCACAGTGTGCCTACATGTACTGTACGATATGTACTCCAACTCTGAGCTGGGGTTTCAGTGAGTGGGGAAGTTCTGTGGTAAACATGGACTTCTTGTAATGACCACACTTAGTCATAGCTTTTATTAACAGGTCATTCTGATATTTAGACTCAGGCCTCATAACATGAAGTGGACAATACCTACCCCAGTGCAGGATCTGACATTTTAAAAGGTTATTCTTGACTCTGAGTGTGAGAAAGATCAGTAGTACTTCAAGCTAAATGCATACTGATTATTTTTTACTGAGAAAGAGCTGATTTGTTACTGGAACATACTGGTAAGGTGGTTCAAACCATAGACTGTGTATAGAAATGGATGAAGCAACCAAGACAATGGGAGGTGCAATACTCCCAACAGCCACTAGTTGCTGGCTCCAATTAAACATGGAAGTTATTTCATCATCAAGGAGATATTAGGCTGAGACGACAGGAAGATTTAGGGGTGTGGTTATTTTTGATTGACACCTCTGGTCTCCAATGATTTACAGGTGGTTTGGAGAGATAAAAAAAAAAAAAAAGCAATACCACCAATGGCCACTAGATGCTGGCTCCAAAAAACTTAGACTTCAATTGAATCCAATTTAAAAATGGTCATTTTCAATCCTGAAATACAATAGTCCAATGAGACCAGACCTGAACTCCAGTCTCATACACATGGGACAGTGTCCTCAGGTTCAAGGGTCAGACCCGCCTCCTCACTCCTCCCTTCATATCCAAATATGGTCACTTCTGGCTCCAAACCACCAACATGGTGACGTTCAAATACCAAACTCCTGTCATGTTGTTCATTTTTTATTTACATTCTATGGTATCAGTAGCTGCTTGTGAGCATGTGCAAATAGTCTGGAGTTTTAAGTACATTTAATCTAAATTAAATCATTAAATTAAATATAAAAGCTTGATAAAAAAACACGACCTCACAGACCAACAGGTGACGACAGGTCATCTTCGTCCATTCTTTATACAGTCTATGGTTCAAACATCACATCATCATCATACATCAAAAATCAAACATCGTCTGATAATTCTTATTTCTATTCTTGTCTCTTGTCTTTTTTGTGGTGTGAGAATCTGTGACTGAAACAATTTCCCCTCGAGGATCAATAAAGTATTTCTGGTCACATGGTGCTGGGTGCACATCCTCAACCTCTGACCTTATTCCCAGGTCTGTCTCTGTTAACACCTGCCAACCAATCAGCCTCCATCTTTACACAAACTCTTCTCCAATGACTAAATGGCAGAAATTAACAGCCCAGGGGTGAAAAAAAAAAAAAAAATCCAATAGACTGTAAAATCACCGGACCGAGATGCTCCATCAGTCGACTTGGTGTTTTCTCATTACTTTATCGTCCCTCGGTTCAGAGCTTTCATATCAGCTGCATTATGTTACGCTCCACATCCTGTCAATCACCTGACACCCACTGGAAGAAATGAAAGCCTCTTCCAGAAAATAACCCTCTAATAACACAGGGAAACAAAAAAAATGCACATTTACAGTTAAATGGAAAAATCAAACATTTAAAGACAGAAATTCTTTGCAAATAGCAGAAAGCTGCAATGATCTATATTGTTGTGGTAACAGTGGGTCACCATGTTGGTTGTTTGAAGCCAGAAGTAACCATATTTGGATATGAAGGAAGGAGTGAGGAGAGGGGTTTGACCCTTGAACCCAAGGTCACTGTCCAATGTGCATGAAACTGGAGCTCACTGGTGAACGACTCTCCAAACCTCCTGTGAATCAGTGGTGATCAGACCTGCCAATCAAACTAACCACGCCCCTAACTCCTCCCCTTCTCTCAGCTTAATATCTCCTTGATGATGAAATGATTTTAGGATAACCCTAAGGTAGCCAGCATCTAGTGGTTAATGGTGGTACTGCACTTTTTTGAACTTCTACACTGGCTTTTGAGACACGGTGACAACATCCATCTTTTGTATACAACCCACACCAGCCACAGTTAGTGAGGAAAACTTGCTAATGTCAATTTGCAGGCTAGGTAGCTAAGTATAGTACGTTTAACACTTTATTTTTTTTTTAATGCCAGAAAATTACAACCTCATTCAGCATAAGGTGCCAAATATTGTGTGGTCCTTACTCTCCAATAGCACAGTTAGTCTGTTTGTGTAGCACCAAGCAATAGAACAACACAGTTAGCAACCACCTGGTTAGCATGTAGCATATTTAGGAGGTACAGACACAAATATCTGGTGAGTTGGTGAGACTGAATAAACGCTAACAGGAAGTGAATGCAGCTAAGGTCTCTAAGTGTGTCCTGTATTTAGCATGTCAACGGAAAATCTGATGTAAAGTCAACATGTCGTTCTTCCTGCTGCCCTCAAGTGTCCAATCAGAAAACAGTAACTACAGGTCCACATACAAACCCGGCAACAGTCTTGTGTTTTTCAGGGATGTGAATCGTCGGTTTGACAAAATGCAGTCAGCTCCGATAAAGATTTGTCCACAGGCACTTAGCATGTAGACAGTGTGGACAGAGGGCCAAGGACGGAGCAGCACTCATAAACTCAAGGACGGTGAATGCAACACAGAGGAAGGAGAAGTCATTTTAAAGCCTCCGTCCCTGCACACAAGCCTCAGCGTCCTCTTTCATTTTCCCTCTCTCACACTTTAAAGCACGTTTACATGTTGCACAGGAGAAAACAGACAATAAAACCCAGTTTATTAGGAAATGGCTCCTGCGTGCTTCACCGCCGCCTGACCCCCCGTGCGGTTGCTATGGAAACACGCCATAAGAGGCAGCGCTTGTGTCCCTGTGAGTGGACTGAGTCACCGAAAAAAAAACACCCATGGATTGAGGCCAATCAGAGGCGGCCAGGAGGACTGGAGGCCGACGCAGGGAGCCAATCGCGTGGTGAGTTGAGGGAGACGGAGATTAACCCGTCGCAACTTTCCCTCTGACTCGTCACTTCTGAGCGCGTGCAGCCAATTTCACTTTTCTTCTCTTTTTTTTTCAGTAATTGTTTTTTCTCCGGCTTCCACCCGCCGCACGCCATCTCGACTCAGTGTCACCGTGACTCAGGTTAAACGGTCCTGGCAGCAGCTATTACAGCTCGCAGGTCAGCGCCACCTCTAACTCGCTGCAATGAGGAAGTGATACAGAAATAAATAGCTCTCAGTCAGACGCTGCCTGGGACACATGAAATGTCACACCAGGAACACGAGTGGTTACCCATTAACCTTTTTACATGCTGGATTTCACTTCAATTACTATTGATCACAATCAGATTCAATCAGTAATGCACTAATGGATTTCTGCAGTTAAGCAAAGGCAATTCATCCAGAGATAATCTCTGAGATACCGCGCTGAATTTAATTTATGTTCCAGTCTTCAAAATGCAGGTAATCTTCAAAAACAACTTTTCAGTTTTAACAGAGATTGGTGTAATTAAGTCCAAGGAAATAATAACAATCCCCACATTGGCCCTAAAACAAACCTTAACCAAACAAACCTCATGGGCTGTAATAATGAAAATGTTTCTGGGTTTTGTCCAACAACCATATTGTTCCCATTTGTGCGTTTAAAGATGCACTGATGAGGGGGAATATGTAATTTCGCCAGTGCTGCACAAACTGGAATTACAAAGGGGGAAACAGGGTTTGTGATGTGATAGATACAAGTCGTAAAACCTCCTTTTCATGTCTGTTTACAGTTATTATTATTCAATATGACAGAAGGTACAACGAATAAAGGATTTCACTGTAAGTTTGGACGAGATTTAGGCCATGACAGCTGTCTGGAGCGCCCCCTGATGGTTGCTCTCAGTCATTGTCATAAGCCCCTCCCCCTTCTTGTTAATGGATGGGACATGGAAGCACCGTAGACTGTAAAAACTGCAATACACCCGACGGCCACTAGATGCTGGCTCCAAAAAACTGATTGGCTCTGATTGGCTACAATTCACAAATCCTCATTTTCAATCCTGAAATAGTAGTTAGATCAACTCTTCTCAGTAAAGATTTAGGGGTGTGGCTTGTTTGATTGACAGCCCCGGTCTCCATTGAGAGTAGTGCTGAATTCAAGTCTCCTACACATTGGACAGTGACCTCAGGTTCAAGGGTCAGCCCCGCCTCCTCGCTCCTCCCTTCACATCCAAATATGGTTCCAAAAAACCAACATGGTGACGTTCAAATATTATACTCCTGGTTTCAAAATGTGAGTCCACAAACTAACAGTCTATGGGAATTTTTCACAATACCTTGGATTCACTCAGCGGTGATGTGCCGTCCATCTTTATTTAAAGTTTACGGTTTGTACAATCTAATTAATGCAGTTAAAAAAAAAGTAAAATGCGTCTTCTTTTGTTTTCTCCATCTGCACTAATGAGCTAGCTTCCTGAATTCTTCCTCTAATATACAGAATACACTGAACTGAAGGCTGAACCCATTGTTATTGCTACATTGCTAAGATAGGCTAGTTTTTTAGCAGTGCTACTCTATCTGGTGCTGCTTTTTCCTGCATTATGATGGAGTTTTTATGTTGCTGCTTCATTGTAGTAGCACCAAAAATGAATGCCTGTTAGCAGGTTAACCATAATTACTTTTAGCGTATACCTTTGTTTTTTTAAATGACACATTTTATTGTAAGATATGACTAATGTGTATTTATTGCATTTTAGTTTTGTAGAGCAGAATAAACCTCTGATTAGAGTAAAGTGGTGTAAACAGCAACAGAGAAGAGTCATAAAGTCAAAATAACTGAATTATTTTTCTTAAACCGGGTCGATTAGGGGCCCATTTCCTCTGAGGGCCCCCCTTCTGACTGAACTACAGCCATTTTGGGACATAAACACCTTACAGTGTGTGGAGGCTTTCAGCAGGGGACGGGCGATGCTATGCTAGCTCTGAGAATGTGATATACAGTTAGTGCTGGGTCGTCAGGATTTATCGAGGCCGGTTTGTTGGCGTAAGCAGAACCTGCAACAGAAGCAGCACTGGGTCGTAAAGACTCGAATAACAGCTTTTACTGCCCCGCTGCACGTCCCATACTGTACACCCAGCTCACACACACACACAGCATCATCCACCTATGCAAATACACTCCTCTCCAGCCTCTCCTGAGTCAACACTTCAACAGCACAAGTGAAAATCTTATCTCTCATCTTCTTCCTCCTCCTTCTTGTTAATCCGGGCCCGAGCGAGATCTAAACACACACACACACATCTCCAAACCCCGCTCCAACATAAATCACATATTTTAAGTGAGAACGCCCCCCCTGGGAGCAGCAGAGCCGAGTGTTTATGTATTGCTTGTATTTGGCTCTCATAAATATGAAATGAGTTCAATTAGAGCGTGCGGCGCTGCGTGGGATCGCTCCTTGACATGGCTCTAATTGAAATGAACAGCGGCTTGGCCTCCCCTGCCGAGGCCTGCCTAACGCCATTAGAGGTGATCTGAGGGCACTTGTGTGTTTGTGTGTGTGTTATTCATCTGACACACACACACACATCCACCTCACCATTTAATCATACACTAATCCTCATTCATAGCACCAACAGCAGCAAGGACACTGATTGAATGAAGCAGCACACACACTCACTGTGAGTGGGAGAAGCTGTAAGAGTGTTAAATAGGAATAAAAGAGTCAGCCGTGCGCCATCAGCACCTTGGACTGACAACACCCTACCCATCATGCATCACTCATCTAACACCTCGGTGGACTCGCATCAGCCGGAACCAGCAGGAAAAACACACTCTGTTTGTTACTTGCACATTGTTCCCATCTAGTGGAAGTCGAACACACTGCAGCACGCACGCACACACACACACACACACACACACACAGAGCGGGCTGCATTTGTGCCTCGGGTGCAATCAGTGTTAACACTATCAATAATGCACTCACATGAGCCTGAAGGTTAGTTAGACCTGAAAGCTGCATGTTTCGTGTTTGATTTCCCAAGGCCTGGGGCAACCACACACACATGCTTACACACACACACGCCGCAAGCGCCACTGTTATGTAACCAATAGCCACGTGTTGCCGTGGGAACGAGGAAAGAGCAGGGTAGAGGAGAGAGACGGAGACTAGACACAAACAGAGAGAGGAAGGCTAATAGAAGTATCAGATCAATAAGATGACACCGTGGTAACAAAGTGAGCCGGCCCACTCCTCGCAGCATCCAAACACACACACACACACACACACGGATGTGCGTGCACACACCTCGTGACTCGGTGGAGAAGGTTCAGGAAAGGCTAGAGGGGCATGACAGCAACAATAAGGCTGATAATTTCCTTCTCACGCATGGACACAAACACAAGAAACAGAGGGCGAGTAACACAGGATCAGAGCACAGTCGCTAACAGAAACACACATGTTGGATCGGCCTGTTTAAAGCCGCACTAATACCACTTTTATATCGACAAGTAAGCCGTTACCCAACTCTGTACTTCCCCTCGGTTACATCAGCGTATTGGTTTGTTTTTTTACTAAAAAAACTGCTGGTAACTGTATTGAGTTGGTGGAGTCCAAAGCAGAGCTAAAAGCAACTGTTTGCTAACTCATTAGCTTCAGCATTGTTATAAGATGATAATATGTCAGTGTTGCATTTACAGGTTTTGTTGGGTTTTCCCCAAATGGCCAAAAAACAAAGTCAGTTTCAAAGGAAGGTAACCATGGAGCTAACGTGACATCACCATGTTGGTTGTTTGGAGCCAGAAGTGACCATATTTGGATACCAAGGGAGGAGTGAGGAGGCGGGTCTGACCCTTGAACCTGAGGACACTGTCCAGTGTGTATGAGACTGGAGTTCAGGTCTAGTCTCATCGGACTATTGTATTTCAGGATTGAAAATGACCATTTTTAGCCAGCATCTAGTGGCCATTGGTGGTATTGCTTCTTTTTTTTTTCACTTCTGCATTGGCCTCAGAGACCCACTTGCTCAGTCCTTTTCAGTACACAGTCTATAATTTTGCTACCTACATATTTTCAGCTCTGGGAATTATAGACACACATATCTGATAAGGTTTAAAGCAGCACCTACGTATTGTGAAAATATATATTTTAAAGACAATATAAATAATGACAATCAGAATAGATTAATCACCAATTTTCAGTGTCTTGTTTCATTTTTAGGGTCTGCAGCTTTAATGTTTCACACTTATTTCCAGCAGCGACAGGAAGCAGTTTTGAGCAATGAACCAACAAGCCGCAGACAGACAAAGCTAGCACCTAGCTTGCGATTGCAATGCTGCAATACAATGGCGCCGATCTCCTGATCAGCAAAGAAGTGAATAATGAAATTATTACACAACCTATCATTTGCAGTAGTAAGCAGTTTTAATTTAGGGAGTGTGAACAACAGTGTGTGAGAGTGTGTTTTGTCGTGAACAAACTTGTCTTTGGCACAATGAGAAAGCTTTGAGCTGGTGTGTGTGTGTGTGTGTGTGTTACACAAGCAAACACAGTCAAACTGGAAGTGTTTAGTTGCTGAATGTTCTGTTATTCCACAGATGACTGCGCTCTCGAAACCAGAGGTAACATTTTACTGTTGGACGGAGCATGAGGCCGGATAAGAAGCAGCCTGCTCTGTGTAAAGCCCTCGCTCTCCATCTTTCCCTCTCCTATTGTTCTGCGTCTCAAAAAGGGCACTCGAACTTTTTTTTTCTGGGAAAGTCGTGCTCTGCTGTTACATCAGGGAGAGGCAGAGGGAAACAGGCTATAAACGGCAAGTGTTCCAGGTCCATTTTCAACAATCTAGGCCAGTCATCATTGTGACGTAAAGAGCTGGCGAGGACGAGGGGAGCTGCTGCCTCGTTCATCAACGTGTTCGGGTGGTTGATGAGGGGTGAACAAGTGCGTTTGTGTGTAAAGAAATACATTCGAGTGTGAGCAGCCTCACCCACATCAAGAGGATTTCTGAGAACCCGATGTGTGGTGTTTTGTGAATTCACAGGAACCTGAGATCTCGTGTTATCCCCACGTAACCCTGGCTCCTGCACAGTAAACTGGTACAGCCGGTCTACTTGGTTCCAGTCACTGGGGAAACTGGTGCCCCCTCCCCCCTCCTCCTCCTCCTTGTACTGGACAAAGACAAGATGACAGACTGGGAGAAACTCTCCCACAAGCGGATGTACAAACAGATGGGGATAAATCCGTGGGCACATACAGCCGTGTCGGTAGCAGCGGTACTGTCGATTGGTTTGCCTGTGACCTCGCAACTGTTTTTCTTAATCTTCACACCTATCGAGATTTTTCTTTTTTCCTTCTCACTCACTTCATCCTTTCCGTTGCCGTGGGGATGTATCTCACTTTACTGTGCTCGCAGGGTGATGGCAGTGAGAGAGCTCCGGGGGAAGTAGAGGAGGAGGCGATCGCGAGGCCGCTGGCTGCCACGGCTCTGAGGACCCGGTCACACTTTCGGTGGCCCCCGCGACCTCAGATAAGAGCTGGACGTCAGCCATCGGCTCCGAGAGATTCCCCGGCCGTGCTGACCTTCAGCGCCGGTTAATGTGGTCAGCGTGATCTCCGGGCCCATGGAAATGAGCACTTCCACTTTTCAGCACTATGGTTTAGGATGTCATGCACAGACGTCAAGCAGCACGGACACATGACGCATGCTAGGTCTGATCTCTCCCTCCCTCGCTCGGTCTCTCGTCCCATCTGCGGATGAACAAGACACTGGAGAATGGCTAACATAGCAGCGTTGGTTCATGTGACACTCCCCTGTGCCTTTGGCCTACTTAGCGGTGGCTGTAGCAGTCTCCAGCTGTCTCCTGTTTGGCTAACTCCTCATTCATCCAGCTGTCAATAAATCCAGGTACAAGCTCACGGCCTGACAACAATCTGTACAATCTACTGCAGTTTGTACCACAGCTCCTCTTTCTACACTGAGCAGCTGAGCTCATCCAACACACAGAATCACAGCCATGAGCAGGGTACGGTCTGAAGGATTTGACATTCATTTCCCAACACGTCGCCATAACATGTGTCAAACATGCGAAGAACAGCTTGTTAACTTCTTGGAACGGTTCAGTGATAAAAACATGACGTGTTTCTCTATAACAGGCAAGATATGAGTATCTCTGCTTCTTTGTAATTATTGAGTCATTTGGATTTTGACAACTCAACATTATCCATCAGACATTTGCTACATTAAGATTAGTGTTATTAGCTGTAGCTTATGTTACATAATGTAGCTTTAAATTCTTTTGAAGAGAGTAAGTGAACACATTCTGGAGAAACTAAATGCTACATAAAATATATTAAATATATTATGTTGATTTGAAATTAAATTAAATTAAAGATTCTGACATTGTGTAATGTGTGTCTTGATGTTACAGTTACTATTATTATTATCATGAAGCAGGGGAAAGGATTTTTAAAGCTTGTTGACATTAGCTAACATTGGTCAAATCAAACAAAGGTTTTGGCTGATTGTAGTTTAAAGTAATGCTGTGTTAATTGTCCTTTTAAAAATTCCATAGTTCAGCTTTAAATGTTGTTAAAGGTGAAAACTTGTAAGGATGAGGTTAAAGTTTCCTAATATTAATTAACATTAGCACAAACAAATAAATAATGGTCACAATCATAGCTTGTATATAAAAAAACTAACATTATGAAGACAGGTGTTTGGTATTTGAACGTCACCATGTTGGTTTTCTGGAGCCAGAAGTGACCATATTTGAAAATGAAGGGAGGAGTGAGGAGGCGGGTCTGACCCTTGAACCTGAGGACACTGTCCAATGTGTATGAGACTCAAGGTCACTAGTGAATGAGCCTCCAAAACACCTGCAAGTCACTGGAGACCAGATCTGTCAATCAAACCAACTTAATTAATGACATCAGAATGGAAACAACTGAAGATGAAGATTTCTGAGTTTTTTGGAGCCAGCATCTAGTGGCCGTTGGTGGTATTGCATTTTTTTTGCACTTGTGCATTGATTTCACTTTTGAGACTTGGTGACTACAATAATTTCAATACAGGAGGTCCTCAGTTTATGACGTCCCTGACCTACAGCATTTCATGGTTACGTCACCACCTCCCATGAAGTCATTAAGAAAATCTTCCATCACACCGACGTGCGCCGTTTGTGATGTTAAAACAAATTTCACACGGGAACTGGTTGGTGAGCGACGACAAATACGTTGTCTATGGACTGTAGAGCTATACGAGGCAGATGACTTTGTTTACATTCGTTGGTTGCACGCCATTTGGATTGTGCTACATCCATACATTCAGATGGACCAGACCACTATACTAGACCACGCGCTTGTGTTATTTATGCATATTTAACCCAGAATGCAAGCAGCTGACGTTGAAAATGGTACATCGCACCGTAGGAACGATATTCTAGCCTAAGTCGAGGACCCCTGTTTACAGTCGATGGGCCCAACACTGATTGAAAC
>OOFC01048337.1:1090-22013 GCA_900323345.1 Pseudochromis fuscus
TGTGTTTCTAACCACCTGTATAAAGCTCACCTGCTCACTTTTCTTTGTTCCCTTTTCCTTTTACTGGCTCCCTGCTTCTGTATATGAGTGTGTCTGTGTCTGTGTCTGTGTGTGTGTGTGTGTGTGTGTGTGTGTGTGTGCATTCGTCAGGTGTCACCCAGTGAGTCTGATCCCCACAGAAAGCTGCCGCCACTGTTGGCATGGCGACGGCTGCAGTACTTTGAGACACTGCTGCCATGGTTTCCAGGCACGCCAAGCAGGGGGGAGAGGACCAGTGCTGCATCACTATGTTTGCTTCCTCTTTCTCCCTGTGTGTGTGTGTGTGTGTGTGTCTGTGTGTCTGTGTGTGTGTGTGGGAGCTCCCCTTTTCTCCTTATGACCCTCATTCCTTTCCCACAGCATCTCACACTCCTCTTTATTACACTCTCCTCTTAAATTGTGCAGAGAGACGTGTTCCTTATCATCCTGGTATACTGTCTGTTTAAGCAGGTGCACATGTGTATTTTTTGTCAGGTATGTGTTGTAGGCGTACACCGTGTGTGTGTGTGTGTGTGTGTGTGTGTGTGTGTGTGTGTGTGTGTTTGCTGGCAGGCTTTATTTGTTCATCTATGAATGGATCAGCAACTCTATGAGTTCTACTCTGGGCCATGGTAATCTATATATAATGGATATTCTTCTGAGCCACGATGCAGAAAGAAGTCCGAAGTGTAAGAGTGTGTGTGTGTGTGTGTGTGTGTGTGTGTCTGTTTGCATATGCAGGCACGTACTACATTCCATCTGAAATATTCCTTTAGAGTAGTCATGAGTCTAATTCTGCAGGGTATTCATTTTTTAAATATTTTTTTTCTTCTGTTAACAAAGAGCAATACAGTACCTTTTTTTAAATTTATATATTTCGTATTCAGCAACAGGCTTAAAGGGCAACTTCTAGGTTGGCAAGTGTAGTGAATTAATGTGAAGGAAAATGGGGCAGGAACTCTATGTACATATAAACATGCAACGATAAAATTTAGAGTTGTTTTTGTAAGTTTTAAACCTGCCACAAAAAACAAATGCAGCTGGAGTAGGTCAAGTTAAAGAATAAAAAATGTGGATCAGAACAGTAGCTTTGACGGTCAAAGGTCAAATATATGTTTTTATAGATTGTTTATGGATTGGATGGAGCTAATGTGACATCACCCTTTGGTTTGTGGACTCTTATTTTGAAGCCTGGAGTTTGAAATTTGAACATCACCAAGTACTGACTGAGAATTTCATGGTTAAAAATGACTGATTTTTTAAATTAAAGTCAGTTGCCACCAGAGTTATTTGCAAACAGCACCTAGTGGCCATTGGGAGTATTACACTCTATTGCACTTTGTACTGATTTTGTTTTTGACCCGGTTGCTTGGTCCATTATTCAGTCTGTGATTTATATGCATTTGACAGACCACAGCTTTACAATTATGAACCCGCCAGGTGTCAAAGAAACCGGGAACACAGGAGGATTACAATAACAGCCATTAGCAAGAAATGAATTTGTGCTGTGAGCAGAACCAGTGGAGAATGACACAGGAGTCTGGGTGAGTTAATGACATTAGGTAACAAAGTAACTGATGCAGACAACTCTTTTATGTGAAGGAATATAACAAAAAAATATTAAAGCACTCCTCAGTGTATTATTTTTGTTGCTATGTCTTCTAAAATCTATAGTCATGAATAAACTTATCAATCAATAGTTTCCAGCATGTATTTAGTACAAATTTTAACTTGCAGGTTTTTTTTTATTTTATTTTTATGAATCCCCAAGAGCTTCCTTGTACTGTACAAAATACCCACTGTTGTTTCTCCGTTGTTTACATTATTGCAAATTCTCCCATTGCCCTTTTGTGCTTTTTTTTTAATTAACATGCTGAATATGTACTCTTTCCTACATTTATTTGAAGTTGTGGGAACAGTCTTGTCCTGAAGCCATAGTATTTATTTATTTATTTTTTAATGTTTGTTTATTTTCTGAATTGAGAATTGAAATGACAGCTTTGGAGCACAAGTGTCAGGGTTGTCGGTGTCACAAAACAATAGATGTGATATATATATATTAAAAAAAAAGACTGTCTGTCTCTTGAAACCAGTAAGGGGCTGCTGGTGCTGGTGGGGCGGCGAGAGCCCCTGCCTGAAGCTATGGCAGCTGGCTTGAGGTTATGTGAGCATGCCCACTGCCCCAGTGCCTGATAAATGTGTCTGTCTCTCACTGTCTGTGGTCTGTTCTTCCTTTGTCTCCTGCTCGCTCCCTGTTGCTCTCTTTCCCCTGTACCACTCATTTAAACCCTTTTTTATTTGGCTGTGGAGCTGTTGTTTAAATAATCAAATAACGCAAAAGATCCTTGTCCCATCAGCAATTCCCAGTGTTGCAAAGCAATTATATCTTTTGTTTAAGCGATACATGTACTGTGATGTACTTACTGTGGCTTCAGATTTCCTTCTCTTTATGACAGACATGGTGAAATCCATAATATTTTGTTAAGGGAGGGTTAATGTTGCATTATGAATCTGCAGACTGGGATGTTTGCAGAGTTCAGGGGAGACTGACTTTGCATCTGAATGCTATTATTAAAGAAAATATATGTAAGTGGTGCACATTAATAGTTGATGAGATGCGGCCTGATGTCACAGCTTTGCACAGTAATGGGCCGAGTGAAGCTTAGTGTCCAGAGTTTACCACAATGCTTCTGGTGGACATAGTGTCGGCTGCGGTACACCAAGAAGTGGTGAAACTGTGTGTCTCTATTTATTAGATTGCTGGGTCGGAGTGAAGTAATCCGTTCTAAAATGTCACTGCGCCCATTATTGTACAAAATATTTACTCATATTACAAACAAGCAGACTGAGTTAATCCTCTCCACATGCTGTTAGCCCCTCTGTAATCTGCCCGGCAGCGTCCTGGAGCATGGTCACTCCTGCTCTAATATATGAGCTGGGCAGTTGTGTTCTCAAGTGTTTCAGGAAATTTAGTGTGTGCTTAGGTTTGTGAGACAGGCCCAATCCCAATTTGTTCACGTACAGGGGAAGGGGTGTCCCGATTGTTGATGAGTCGAAGGGGGAGGGCCAAGGGGGAGGACTGTCTGCCCTTCGAAACGTACTACAAACAGAGGGGGATGAGAAATTACCCAGAAGTTTGTGTGAGTCACTGGCAACATGGAGGCAAATGCTGCTGTGGTGGCGAAAGGGACACTAATAACTTTTTTAGGCCATTTGTTGATGACAAATGCAGCAAAAAATGCACAAATTGTCCGTAGGTCTGTTCAGGATATTCACGTTAGCATCGTTTTAACGTAGCATTCGCTTCTCCTGCGATACCCGTCAAAAGCTGAACATGCCTGCGACTTGATAATCTGGGTTTGTCACTCAGACGACTACAGCTGCTGAGGGCATGGTGAATTGTTTGTTATCGCTAGGGCTGGACGATATGGCAAAAATAGAATATCACGATTTTTTAATTATATAGTCACAATTTAGATTTTATCACTTTTTTTATAACTAATGTAACTTAAATTACATACTAAAGAAGAGAAACATTGAATAAATAAACTAATTTATTCAAATAGGGATAATCAACACAGTTCTAACTTATGTTGCAAACTGACACTAAAAATTATAAAAATGCAATGAAGTCCTGAGTAAAACAATTACAAAAATTACAAAGCTGAAGTTTTTCAAGTAACTTAAATCAAAATAAATCGAAATTTTTAACATATTTAAGTGCAATTATATACATTTTAAATCTTAACTTGTCTAATAAAGTAAAAGAAAACTGAGAGCACACATGAACTTTAGTTTAAAAAAATATGACATTGAACAAATTGAATAAAATAATATAAAATCTTAAAAAATAAAAACTAACATGCAGCAAACTTTTAGAATTTTATTAAATCCCACTTCTTCTACTGTTTGTATAGGACATAAAGCTTTCACCAGTTGGAGCGTCACTGCAGCCATTAGCCTGTTAGCCTGTTAGCCTGTTCCACTGTTCCACTGTTCCACTGTTTGCTGCCTCAGTCGTAGGGAGTGAGTTTTGTAAATGCTTGTTACTGTTTGCTGCTTGGCTGCAGCTTTTTAGCTTTAGCCGCGTGGTTCTCATTGTACTGTTTAGGATGCCTTCTTTTCAGATGATTGAACAAGTTCGTTGTGTTGCCATGACTTGCCTTGACGCTCTCCTTGTCCACTTTGCAGAGGATATTTCTTTGGTCTTTATCTTCTGGTGTGAAATCAAACCATTTACAAACAATGGACGATTAGTTTCTTTGCTTGCTTTCGCTTTCAGCCACGGCCGCCACCATGCCTCACGCTTGTTGTGTGATAAGAAGGGGGGTGGGGGCTATCACTGTCAGTCACTCTGATTGGTTTAAGGTCACATGTGTGTCATTCACAAAAATCAGTGGCTTCCCTTCCCAGACAGTGGCAGAAATACAGCAGAAGTGCTGTGGCTTGTGATAAAACAATCTCTCAAAAATGACAGACGGTCTTATATCGTCTTATCGCCCACCCCTAGTTATCGCTAAAGTTGTCACATCTGCATAGCGCCATTGATGATCGCTGATGATGCAACAGGTCTCGAAGGGTTGTCCCAGGGTTACAACTCCATTTCAATGGGGAGGGGAGGGGGTAAATATCAGAAATGGGATTGCGCCACAGTCTTATCTCTGTGACTGACATCTGTTTTTAACGTCACATCCAATTTCTTTCTGTCTTCGTCTCCCTTTTTTCCTCTTCCTTCGTCCAGAAGATTTTACAAAGAGAGGAGTATCTGGGACCAGGTGCTCACAAGATGAGACTTTGATAAGACTTTTTACCTTCAGTTGGAAAGCCACCACTACCTGACTCATCTGAAGCCTTCAAAAGTGAAAAAAAGAGTTGAAGAACACACATTTCAAAAAGTGACATTAGCATATTGCATATGTGTCAGATAAAGGTGTTTGGTTCATCTTGAAACAGACTGGAACCGACTTAAACAAAGCTGAACCAATGACATTTATTACTTAAGAGAAATCACCTTTTTTTAACAGCGAATCTTGTACTAAATGATTCTTTTTCTTATGGGGTTTAAAAACCTTATATGCCAAGATTTATCTGATTTTCCACCTGAAGGCTACAGTTATTGAGTGTGTCAAAGGAGCAGGACTGCTGATCATTCCCCATTTCAGCATTTTCCATCATGATGAATCAGATGTTCTGAATGTAGCGGGCTGTGATACTGGCTCAGCAGGAGGACTCAGAAGCTACATAAGTACATAATATTCACCTCATGGATGCCGTTTATTAACATTTTATCGAGTTTGTCAGAAAAGCACATTTGATGCGCTGACATAGACAGATGTAAAAAAACATCCTTCAGGCCAGATGTGACCCTTGTTTAATCCACTTCCACTCACCTCCTTCTTATCAACAAAGCAGCCTGATATTATACCGCAAGGCGTTAACCCTTGCATAAATTTTCATCAGTTATTTGGTGATGTATATCTGATGAGATTGGGCGGACCAGTGTGTTAAGATCACACAGTGACAACAGCGGTAGTGAATGTATACAGAAAACTGATGACACAGATGAAGATGTAATCAGAAAGACATCGGAAATTAACTAATTAAAGACGGTGATGCAAGTCAAGCTGAAAACTGTTTCGTGCACGTGGATGTGTCTGTGTCTGATTGTCCTCGTATCACCTCGTATCACAAGGTTTACTGTCTCTAAAGATAAGAAAAAATAAGTTACATTTTAAAGTAATTTGTGGATTTTCATCAAATTTTTTATCCAGAATTTCTCATCCTTGTTGTTTGTTCTTTGGGACTGGTCACTTTGTTTATTTTAGCACATGTAAATTCTGGTCTAAAATATTGGAAACTAGCAACAGAAAACTTTGTATATTCTTTAACTTGAAATCAATCTGAGAGTGCAAACCTCTGCCGAAACATAATCCAGCTGGAGCAATCCTTGTTTGTAATCTGACTGAATAAAATTAAAGGTGGCCAGATGAGTTGACATTGAGTATACACACCTTGTATTGCCTTGATTGCGTTACCTTCTTCATCAATGAAGCCAGCTTCTCAAAATCTATTATTATTGTCCATTACTTACATGTTTACTAACTTGGAGTTATCTTCCCGTCTCTTCTTGTATCAGGGTTTTGTTTTATGTCCAGCCAACTGTCAATCAGTTAAAAATTAGTGACCACATGTATCCTGAAACAAACACAACAGGGATACAGTTGTAAGAACGCTGCTCTTTTGTGTTACACTGGTTAAATGGCAAAAAAAAAATAATCGAGAAAAATAGTTGCAAATCATAAAACTAGACAGAACTAAGAGAGTACAAACTTCTATCAAGGTATAATCCAGCTGTACTGATGCTATAGAGTTCCTAATTTTAAGAGATATGGTTACCGTGTTTTCCGTACTATTGGACTATAAGCCGCTATTGAATTTATTCGAACAGTTTCATGTGGTCCACTCTGACCGGGTCTGATGTGACAACGCTAAATGTATCAGCGGCACGGAGCTTGCCAGCTTGTAAAAAGCCAATGAGTTTCATGCCCCCGATACATGAGCCACACCGGTGTTTAAGTTCAAAGCGTCGGAAAAAAGTAGCGGCTTATAGTCCGGAAAATACGGTATTTTTTTCACACAGGATCTGATCGTCTGATCTTCCCCGATATTTGATCATTTCTACCTTGTCTCAAAAATTCAATGAGGCTTGTTAATATGTTTTTCCTTAATGTTGCCCAAACACCCAATGCAGGAAGTGATTATTATTATTAAGATGATTAGTTTAGAAATTACTAAATGAGCTTATAAGTCACTCTCTCGACTAACTGCTGACAATGCCTCCGTCGTGACTCGGTGCTACTGAAGGTTTGAAGTTTAAGATGTCAGCGTGAGCCAGTGAAAGCAAAGGAAAGCACAGAGTGAAAAAAGTGAAGAGACTCTGATGAGATAACAAATGTTAATGGACGACAGGAAGAAAAAGCAGCAGTTGGAAAACAGACACAGGCGATGCCTTGAAAGTGCTTGTTAATGGTCATTTAGAGGTTTGTTCGATGGGATGACGGCTGCGAGCGATGCAGCGGAAATGAATCCTAAAACATCTCCGTTTGACTTTAAAACGCTGCTATTTATTGAAATTTAAAAGCCTCGATCAATGACACGATGGAGGAAGAGGACGCAGATGAGCAGCTTTTACGCATTCAGCAGTTTGTTGCAGTGAACGAAAACACTTTAAAAAGAATCTGGAAGCACTAACAGCCTCTCTCTGTTTCACATTTGTTCCCTATGTTATCAACCTTACTCACCAGCGCTCATTACAGCGCTGGCCTGTCGAACAGCAGCCACAGATGAGTTTGTGCGTTGGAAGGAGGCCAAAGAAATATCCACTCAACTTGTGCATTTCCTGTTTTGCTGGTTCATCCAACAGGACGGAGTGAAGGATTGCTCGGCTGATATTTTAGACTGAATACCCACGGCGGTGTCACTCCATTCATTCAGCGTGACACTGCCGTCTTGTTGGCTTTACTTTTTTTTTTTTTTTTTGTAGAAGGAGGATTTGGTTTTGCATAAACCCCCTTTCAAAAGTGACATGTCTGGATGCTCTTTCAGGCAAAACTGAGACTGCTTGTTTAACCAATCTGCCGAGAACAGTTGTCAATTTTGAGAACTGTAGCTTGTTGGTTAACTAAGCAATAATGGAGGGTAAGGTGTCGAGGGGCATTTCTATTCACCTGTGTTTATCGTTACATTGTAAGAAAAAGTTTTTCTTACTTAACTTGATCCATTAAACCAACACAAATGTCATGTTTCCATTATGTTGTGACATTTTTTTTCCACTGTTTTAGGTTTGATTGCCACTCCTTTAATTTCATTTCATTGTTCCTTGGGAACCCAATCGTAGAATGAACTGCACCAGCTGTTTATTTCTGTGCTTTTCACTATTTCTGTTTTAAATTTGTGCTACATTTGGATCGAAACTCTGCTAAGTGTTAGCACAGATGTGTGGTACCAATTAAAAGTTTGGACACACCTACTCATTCAAGGGTTTTGACAACTTTCTACATTGTAAAACAACAGTGAGAATCCAATGTGTGTAATTCCCAGCCAGCTTGTTGTTACTGTAACGTAACGTGTCCACAAGGATGGTTTTTGTACTGGAATTGTCTTCTGGCTTTTCTATTTTCCCGCGTTGTGAACATCAAGCTCTAAAGTCGACTTCAGAAAAGTTTGTGGCATCGTCATCACATCAATATATTAACTTATTTATCAGAGACAGTGAGGATTAGATTTCCCTCTTCTCAGTTGACAGAATTGCTATTTTAAGATCTGCCTCTTTCCGCGTTCTGATTGGTCGGTGAGAGAGAAGTGACATTGAAGAGCTCGGAGCAGAATAAAAGGAGGATTTTTGTGCACTTCGGACACCGAGCACTGTCAATGCTGAACTTTGTAAGTTTTGTATTGAAAACACACTGACACTGACATTGCCAGCACAAACAGCATTACCAAAGAAGTTTGTTATGGATGCTGAGCACTTCTTGGCTGCTTTTCCAGCTCATCCCAAACAGCATCAGCTCGGGTTAGATCAGGTTATTGTGGAAAACAGAAGATGGTCCCGTTGAGCTGGGAGCAGATCGTGGTTGCTGCAGTGGTTGCCATGTTGGTGAAGTTTCATCTTGAATTCTGATCATTGTTTCCTGTTGTCTGCACCATTATAGCTCTTGTTCCAATCAGTTTCCCATTCATTCACCGTCTCTCGGTCTCAAAAGACACTGGTGTGATGTTCCCTCCTCGTGGTTCTTGACCCTAGCAGCTCTCACAGTGTTGGTTTCTCTGCAGCAGTTTTACTCTGAAGCAAGTTTTCTCCCAACAGTTGATGCTGAAATATGTCTTGAACTCTGTGAAGCATTCATTTGCCCTGAGATGCCATTAATTGGTGTTTTTTTTAAAGCTCAGATAAACTTTGCAGCAGAGGGAACTCATGCTCTGACTTTCCTGGAGCGTCATCAAGAGACTATCATTGTAGCTGTTAATGTTTTCTCTTCACTTAGTTTAGTGCTTCTTGGTATGATTGATATGGATTACCACAGCATTTTAGTCGGGCTGTTTGCAGTATAACAATTTTACCACAACACAACAGATGGTCATGAATCTTTTTCACTTGGTAACTGTAAAACCTCCAAGGTGAAGAGCCCATGAAGCTGGTTAAGATCATACTAAGCAAATACTGCCAAGAGCTAAGAAATGAACTGTGGGATCTGAAATGTGGGATCATTTAAATGAATTAGCGGTTTTTCCAGTTTCGTTTTTGGTACATTTTGAATCCAACAGACCAATGCCCATTTTAAATATGGCTACAATTAGCAGTGGAAGCAGTGGACAGCTTGTCATCACTCTCTTCACTGACAGGTGTCACCGACTGACATCCAGTCAATCAGTGCAACAATCAACACATACTTAGGCACATCAATCAGCCTGTCACATACGTGTCAATGAATTAACCCCATGTGTTTGTGTCAGTATAGTTTGTCTAAGCTTTCAGTTTATCAGGAAAATATATAGCATCAGACAGTGTGACATGTTTGGCAGCAGAGTCTGAACAATAGCACGCTGGAGACTGAGTGCAGACTGTGATTCACCGTGAGATGCTGTGTGTGTGTGGTTAGTAAATTTCTTCTGCGTTATCAGCATAATGACCTTCTAACACCTCTGCTTTGTATGTATTCAAAGGATTAGCACTATTGTTAGCTAATTCAGTTGTTGCACAGGATACAAGAGTAATTACAATGTACACAATATGTGTTTATACTGGAGAGAACATCAGAATGCATTTACTTTGTCAGGCACAGGTAGGAGAGAGGATGATAATAACCATCTAGATGACAGGGACGAGGGTTAATCAGGAATTCTCTTAAAATATGTGATTATTAAAGGTGTAATGACCAAGTGGGAATGATTAAAAAACATACAGAGGTTTTTAGGTAAGGACTTGGTCATAAATATGCTCTACTCAAAATGTAATCAAGAGCCCTCTCTCCCCATTTTTTCTCATTTTTAAATGTGGGCAACGAATAATATTATTACCAAATGTTTTGGGTGTAAAGATGAACTATCATGAATCAGTAATCAGTTTAAAGGTTAAAGATGCAAACACATTGATCTGTGTGTTTGTGGATCAATACAAGTGTAATATAAATCAGATGATGGCCCAATTTTAAAGTTATTAGTTGGTTCACTGAAGTATAGCAAGATTCTCACATTAACTCTGGACTTTCATGTTACTTGAACAAGAGTTATGTCAGCGTAACTTTGCTTGCGAGGGAAAAACGTTGATACAATTTATCCCTGTATTTTCATATTCCTCCTCCTAATTGTTAAAAAATGAGGACCTGGGCTGAAGTTTATATTCACAATGTCAAAAGTATTTTGTGTGTGATATTTCCTATTTCAGAGGAAATAAATACAGTGGCATCTTATTCTGAAAAGACAAATTTGTTTTCCTTTTTTTTTTCTAATGATGATGTAAAATAGCAGAAATCTTTGGGTTTCCATGGTGATTTATGAAGTAAATATGTACATAAAAGACCAGTGAATCCCAACTGTTGCCACTTTATGATAAAATAAAGAAAAATGACTTTAAGTAACTGTAAAGAAGTGCATCAGATTGCATCATATCGTATCAAAGCCCCTGTATTTATCCTGCCAGTTCAATATTAGATGTTCATCACAGAACAACAGGAAAATCATCAAGCAGACTGGTTGTCTCGTTTACTATAAATGCAGATTATAGTATATGAAACCTGGTAATTTCTTCTTAATTGTTTGCTAGTCTCTCACTGACTCGTGGTGTGTTCATGTGCTAAATCCTCTGTGAAACAATTGTTCAATTATAACTTGCTAGACAAACAGAGACGTTGAGCCGTGGTGATTTTCTGGGCTGATTTGGCTCCTCGCTCGTTCTGCTGGATCACTGCTGCGAGGGTAGAGACTCGTTTAGCCAGGACTGGGCTGCTGGTTGTAGGCCAGCGACAAAGCGTTGTCATTTATTTAGGAGCACAGAGGGGCTACAAGGAAGCCTCACCCCTGCATCAGGCTCACTTCTCAGTAACAAGGCCTTTTTCTGTAAAGTGGTTGTATCCATTTAATGAATTCTGTCTGGATGCTATTTTTACCCTGTACACAGTTCTGAATATGCGCTGATTTCTAAAGTATATCTTGTTGAATTATCACAGCCTTAATGAAACATCCCCGCTTCTTTTATGTGAAGAGCTCAGGCAATCAGCAGATGAGATTGAGTTCTTCTACACTGATAGAGATGCAATATCATCAAATCAATCTGATGGATTCAATTAGAAATACCCCATTTGCCTTTTCATGTCAAAGTTACGAACTTGAAGACTTCTTTTTTTTTTTTTTTATTATAGATTTACATACTTGGATTTCTAACTGGGTTTTTAACAGACAAATTTCTGTGCTGTCATTCTCCAAAATCAGAAAAAAAAGTCATTAAAGTGATTGTGAACAGGAAATGTGGACTCATTTATTGGAGCCTCAGCTGAACACAGATCAGCAGTGGGTGTTGATCCATCTGTTTCCCCACTGATTTTCAGCTCCTTTAAGCAGTGCGCACTGGTCTGGGATCAGTGTCAATGTGGGGTTTGGTGCTGGGCCAAGGTGTGAGAAGATTAATGTGGGTGTGTGTGTGTGCGATGATTACCACAGAAACACGATTCCCGGGGACCAGAGCCGGAGCAGGATTACTGCTGACTCACCAGGGAGCTGTTGCTGCTTCATGCGTGTGTGTGTTTCACCATGTGTGGTAGTGTGTAGTAGCAGTGTGCAGACAGTTTTTGCTCAGGGAGGGATGAGAAGAGGTGATACTGGTGTGTGTGTGTGTGTGTGTGTGTGGATGTGTGTGTTTGCGCCTCCTAACCACCATGTGTTTAACAAGATCCTAATTTTTTGTCTAGCACCTGAACATGAACACCTATTTTGCGCCCTGGAGACTTGAGCGAAAATCCAACACTGCCACACACACACTCACACACACACTCGCATTACTTCCTCCACTAACTTTGTGCAAAACTTCAGCGAAAACAACAGTCTCTGTGTTACTCACAGACACAAACACAGACAGGCACACAAATATACGAGGCTGCATGGTTTTTCCTTGCCATGCTGGATCCTGCTGGGAGCAGTAATTATGTGCCAGACAGAGAATAAGGAGTGTTAACCAAGCAGCAGTGCAAACAACAGCAGATTAAAACTGAAGCAGCACAAGCCACTCTGTACCCGATGCTGGGTACCAAACCATATCCTAAATTTAAACTCAGCCCTAAACCCAAATCGATTATTTTCTTTTTCCCAAAATTGAGACTCGAACCTACATTTGAAAGAAACCTGCCTGGAATTCACTTGTTTATGTGCAAACTCCCAAATACACTTTCAGTGAGTTCAAAGTGCCAACGAGATCAGAATACAGTCCCTGTTGGCTTGAAAGAAAAAAAACAACATAAAACCTGTTCAATGCATGAGACTTTGCTCCCAGGACTGGCCTACTTCAGCACGCTTTGGCCTGGTTTGGGAGCTCTCTGACTACTCTTTGAGCTGGAACAGAACGGAGGTGGATTTGCCTCCCACAAGCCCATCATCTGCGCTGCCTAGTATGACAGCCGTGCCGTGTGTGTGTGTGTGAGTTGTGTGTCGGTGCACATTGCTGTGTCTCATGAGCTGTATGGAGCAGGTTTTGATGAGAACAAACTGACATAGTGGCCCAGGAGTCCTGCATACTGATTGAAATGTGTGTAAAAGCAGTTTCTTATTCGCTCTCACATTCTGCTACCTTACTTTTTGTTTTCCAAACCCTCACACACACACACAAATAGCATCTTTACATGATCATAACATGCAGTGGTAATATTTTCAGATTTTAAAAAGCATGTTTAGCTGTTCATTTCCTCATGTTAAGTATTTGCTGTACAAGTATAGGTGGACAATACCAACACATCTAATTATATTTTAAGGTTGCAAATGCTATAAACACTCAAGCAGGCTGGGACATCCTGAGTGAAAGCCCACACACACTGCACAGATAGTAACACATTTCACATCCACAGTATATATATATATTCCTGTTGCAAAGCAAGCTGGCTGTCGGCTTGAATGGATGCATGATTTGAGACCTGTCTTTGAAGTCCACTGAGGCAGGGAAAGGGAAGTGATGGATTTATGTCTCATGACATGCTTTACTGGCACACTGCCCTCCTCAGTCACCCCGGCTCATCTCCGGTCCGCACTGCAGATTCTGTTCATATTTATCCAAAGCTGACAACCTTGCATAATCGACCTTTTCCATTCTCTGCATTGGTTTCTCATGATTGCTGTTTTTTTTGTTTGTTTCTGTTTATATGTGTCTATATACCTCTCTACTTTGATTTCCTTCTGCGTCCATCTGGCTGGATCACTTTGCGTTTACTCCTCAGCTCCTGGCGGGGAAGGTGTTCACCCTGTGCTCCCTGGTGATGTGGCAGCTGTCTAAACAGGACAACTATGATGTTGGCCCGTGTGCCCTCTACTCTTCGCTCTGCCGTGCTGGAAAGAAGCTGTGCTCTGTCCTCAGCGTTCCTCGGCGATTACAAGGTCAGTCCGTCTGGTCTACCTGTAATGGCCATTTGAAGACTTGCTGCGGGCACATTACGGCTGTTATCAGTATGCATAACGTGTTTTTAAGGTTGTTCACAAACTCTAAAGAAGGAGGAATTTAGCTGGGCAATGAGAAAAGCTGGTTTTGACTAGTAAACACTTCTGTTTATATTGGGAGAAGATACTGATCTGTAATAGGCCTGGCAGATTTTGGTCACCGGTTGCAATTTCCTTTGTACCATTTGCAGCCTGTTAGATGTGTGTTTTTCAGAAGTTAGAGGAAAAAGCAGCGCTGCAGAAGATTCTGGACCTGATTTGATCATTTAGATCAACAACAGAGCTGGGCTGGTGCAGAAGGATCATTGAGACAATGACATTTGATCCTGGAAGTCCAGTTTGAGTAGCAGATTGATGTACTTAAAGATGCCAAAACACTTCATACAGGTTTGTAATATTCACGTTCAGTATTTTGGAACAATGGGAGGTTACTGACGGTTTCCAAATGTGTTGGAAAACCTTTTTTCTGACACATTTTCCAGTTTTGGAAAACTCCTGGTAGTCGAGAGAAACAAAATCTTCTGAAAACCACAGAGTTGTCTTGGAAAATGTTTTTGACATTTTAATAAGTTCAACTCTGCGGCAATGATTTTCACAATGAGAAATAGCATGGGTAATGTTCAGGGACCCGATGAAGTTAGAAAGGCAGCGTGAAAGCCATGGACTGTATATAGAAATGAAAAGATAAAGCAACCAGGGCTCAAAAATCAAGTACAATACTCCCGATGACCACTAGATGCTAAAGAAACACCCCGTCTCCATCTGACGTCATTATCGTCATTATCAATCCTGAAATACTCAGTCAGTGCATTTTTGCATTAGCTAATGTCAACTTATAAGTGATCTTGTTATTTCATCATTAAGTGGATATAAGGCTACAAAAATTTGTGAGTGTGATTAGTTTGATTGACAGGCTTAACCCTTTACCTTTGAGCGTAGCGTCGGTGATATGTCTGCACATGCGTCTTTGGATTACCGTAATTACGTCACAGTTTGTGCAATCAGAAAAATTCCAACGGTTACTAAGAGCTGAGATGTTTTATAGTAAATATGGTGTCATTACAGTAATTTCACCAGTGCCTTTCCCAGAAGCCGGAAAAGTAGCCGATTTACTACATACTACGTGTTGTAAGAGTGTAACACAGTGACGATTAAGTAAAAAGAGCAGAAAAACACAATAACAGATTTTGATTTTAGTGAACAAAAACACTGCAGTTGCGCATAAATGTTAGATTTTTCATGTTAAATTTGAATTTGAAATCAAAATAAGCATAAAAAGTCCAGGTGGAAAGTTGGAGGGTCATGTGGTAAAGGGTTAAACCATCTGTTGTAGGACATCTAATGCTACTTGTTGAAAATAGGACTTCATGGCTCTGGCTTGATGCTTGACTTGAATGCAGAATACATTTGTGAGCAATCAGATGCCTCCACCTACAGATCCCTAAAAGTTTTGTAATACAGTAATATGTCGTTTAAATCAACATTCCCAACAGTGCAGGGGCCGTGAGGTAAACAGTAGATGTGTATCATAAATAATCTGCCAGGAATGCACGCTTTAGCTTTTTACTTGGCCACTATTTGCTGGATGACTTTGAATTGTGTCATAGCAAAAGTTTATCCCTGCTTCTTTTTATTCAAGGCAACGCTGCCTGGTTAGCGCAACTCTGCTACATGGTCAGATAGGCACCCTTCAAATGAATGATATAGGTGCACTTTTCCACACAAGGCTCCTTGTCCTCTCCCGATGCTAACCCTCAGCATAAATCAACAGACAGTCATAGGAAAATATTGTATCCTTGAAATTGAAGGTGCAGACTGTCATCCCACCTGCATCAAATTCAGCTGCTCCTCACCTGGCAAATCCAGCAAGACCACATCATCGTCACGGTGGGGGGGGGCGGGGCAGAGATGGCGCTGAGGTCACAAACCGGACACTGTACACTCCTCTGTCTGTTGTGCATTGAAATCACAAACAGAATTGGTAACAGGCGAGGCCTTGGCAGAGCGGAGTAGCCACTGAGAATGTACTCGACCCAACGCTGAGGACACAGCTTTCCCTCCAGTTACACGAGGACCAGATGGCTTGGAGCACAGCCCTAGAACTTCATACTTCCTTATCCACAAAATGTAGCTGGAAAGGTTCGAATTACAGTATCATGTCAGTTAAAACACTGGGAATAGTGCATGTCCACATCATGCAAATTAGCCAATGGAACCCTGTGGCATAAATAAAGGAAACATCTCCTAAAACGTACCTAAAATATTAAGTGTGTTCACCAGCTGTTGTTCATTACCCAGCTCTTATTTTTCATTCCATCTAACTGCCTCAGCTAACCCCATCATTCAGATTGCACAGCTTTATCTCTCAGACAAAGGAAAGGTCTCAGAGGCGATTGGCACCAGCAGAATACAACATGCACGACCGCACAGCTCTTGCCTGACCTTATATCCTCTGGTCATACTCTGTACAACAGGACTGCAGTCCCCTCTCTCTGCCTCTGCTTGTCCTCCAGGCTCCGTTGGGAAAGCGGCCCACTTCCACACACACATATACATATCCACACAATTGTGTGCGCTCGCTCGTACAGGGAGTTGATGAGACAGTGACTGTAGATGAAGGCTTGACACCAGGAAAATGTGTGTCTAACGCCCCACAGGGGATTTAGCTGTGATCAAAAATGTATCAAAGAGGGGATAAAACTTGAAAAAGCAAACTTGAAAAGACCTCATCATTTTGTACCTGATCACAAAAATCTTTCTCCAGGTTTTTTTTGGGGCAATGTAGGACAGTCATTCAGTAATAGCAGACACTGCTTGTCGCATTTCTCAGTTTTTACCCCCAAAATGTTGCGATTGTTTAAAAGCTATTAGCTTGCATTTCAAAGTAGTATTATTCATGGAAGCTGCTGACAGCACTGTCTCTGTGGGATTGCCCTGATGGCTGCACGGTCTAGGAAAAACTTGCATGGGAATAGCAGGCAGTTGCTGTGACTACATTAGCTGGAATGTGAACCCAAGCTGTGTTGTCATCTCTCTTTTAGTGGCCTGTCTACACTTGACTTCACATACAAATATGGGTGAACCAGCACCTTTTAACCTACAGTTGCTGCACTAACCTCTCTGACAAATGAACTGTTCAAACAACAGGGTCAGAAATTATGTTTAACTCTGGTCACCCAGGAGGATCCTAAAGCTGTGTTCACACCAAACGCAAAGGAATCTTTCACCTTGCGTTACTTGCACAAATATGGCCGCTGGACTGATTTTGGAGATTTTGCCATACACTGATATTAGTAGTGCTACTTCTGGAGACAGTTACGACTACTATTTAACCCTTTCACGTGAAATCTGTTGACATTGGATTACCGCTATTACGTCACAGTTTGCACGCTCGGAAAAAGAGAGATTTTCAATGTTATGTTTGGATTTAAAATCTAAAAAGGCAAAAAAAAACCCCAAAAAGTCGAGGTGTTGGAGGCTCAGATGTTAAGCCATCAACAATGATCAATATCACAGATGTTACAGCCATTTATTTGTTGTGGAAGTCCCAAAAACAGTGACAATACCTCTTGGTTTATCCACAGGAGGTGATGATGTCATCAATCTCTGCTCCTCAGTGACATCAGGGAATCTCTACACTGTTTTGTTTTTTGCGATACCACGTGACGCAAATTTTTGGGTAAAGTTGAAACTTTTTCAACTTCCGTGGACTTCCCAGTGCGACTTTGCATACACTCTTGTGTACTTGCGTCTTTGCATTCGTTTATTATGTAATTGTGCAGCAGTAGAAATTTGCTGTGAACTCAATTGAATGGCTCATGAAGGACGTGGCTCAGTTGACCTCTACTAACCTGCCACTGCTCCATGGGATCACCAGGACTTGTTTACTTCTGCCGTGGAAACAACTAATATCAACTGTGTGGGTTGAGAAGTTGAGATGAGCATTTGTTGTGTTCTGACAGTGTCTAAGTGTTTCTTTCCTCTTTGACTGCAAAATACAAAGAAGGTGAGTTCTCCTCTGAATCGGTAGATGCCGAATGAAACACAGTTCAAGTGCAGTTCATTTGCCCCCAGAGAGGGTCCTGAGAGCTGTCAGCTCTTCTTAATATTCATTGTAGCGCTAAAATATACATAAACACCTCTCGCCACTGCTGGAACTGCAATGCTCGATAGAGTTACACAGTGTTGAGACACCACCGCTGTCACCGCATCTGCTGTCTGCCTTTTGTCCCCGTCTCTTTGCACGTCTGTCTACATGAGTGGTTGGTTTGGCTTGCAAAGGGATCATGCACTCTGGTGCCCGCATGCCCCGTAGTCTGTTTATAAATCCAGGTGATAAGAGATAGATGAATAGCTGTGCATTAACACATGCAGAGCACATACAGGCTAAATTATTTATGCAGCCGTGATATTGCATTTTTCATCACCGCTTCTTCCCCGTCTCTCCGTGCCGTGAAAAGCAGATGGCATATTTTGAAGTGGCAGTCATGTGTGCAGAAGGATGGGTAGATGTATGGGACAAACTCTGTCCGCACTTTTTTGTCTTTCTGCTTCTACCTTCATCACGCCACTAATGTGTTTGAGTGTGCGCTTGATTTTGTGTGTGCGATCTCGTCTGTACACGCTTGTGTGCTCATGCATGGACTAGTGTGTGTACCTATATCCACGAGTGTGTGCGTTTGTGTGTCTGTACATCCCGATGCAGACAAAGACCCAGCCAGAGTCCATTGGCTGGGCGGGAGCGCGTGCAGCGTAGTAATGAGGGCGTCATTAGTTTGGCTGGGAGGCTCCTCCACTATTAGCTAATGGATTCTCAGCCATCTGCTCTGACAGGCTCCACTGGTTACTCATTTCCACCTCGATCAGAGTGTGCTGCTGGAGATGTCTTTCCTCTCTGTGTGTGGAGGCTCCAGGAGTGGATGAACCCCTCCTGCTGCGTGCTTCAGCTCCTCCTGTTTGTTTGTCTGGCTCACTGTCAAGCAGCTGTCCATCTGTCTCTGTGGTCACTTTTGTATCTCAGACAGCATCTGCACCATTTCTTTTTCCCACATATTTCAACTCCCTTTCTCTTTTTCTTCCATTTTCACTTTCCCCCTGCACTCTTGTCTTCTTTAGGAGAAATGTATTTGGTAGTATTTCTAGTTTTATGTCTTTATCTGCCATTATTGTTGATCTTTTGTACATACGGCATCACAGAAGTCACCACAAAACCAGGATTACACATCACTGAGTGGTTTGATGGTTGAACCTCACCTGGCCTTTTTTTCACAAGACATGACCTTGACGTGTCACCTAAAGTTAAACAGAGACCAGAAGTGTTTGAAACATCTTTTATATTAAGGTTTTGAGTAGAAGTCCTTGTAAAGTACATAAATACAAAGGTACACAGAGGCAACACACTAGTACTGTGGCCAAATAATTATCTCCAAATAAAGCCATTTAAAAGCAAAGATTTCTGCCTGGGGGAAGAAAACAACAAGTTCTTGGATAAGACAATACGTGACCTATCTTGTCAGCTTCACTGGGAGCTGACCTGTTTCTTCCACTCAGGCTGGAACCAGAAATAGGTTGCGGGCCCATTGCTGGTGGGTCTCCACAGGACGCAAGCTGTAATAGATTTTTAAACAGACTGGCTCCCAGGGCAAGAGAATAAACTCACCACTTCTGATCCTTTTGAAAAATGTGGACAAAAACCCGGTCTGTTTACCTGATGTGTGCCACCGACTGTACTCTTTGTCCTTCTCTCTGTCCCGCTGCTTTCACTCAGCTGTCAACAGACACTAAAAAGTCCAATCAGGTGCATTTACATCATCTGGGTCAAACTGAATGAATCATCTTACAAAACATAATGTCATGCAAAAAAAAACTATTCTTACTCTGTTAAAGTGCTGCTCCTGATCTTATCAAATCAAGATCCTGACTTGTTTTTTCTTACAATTCTGGCACTAACAGAATAACATAAGCACATAAGTATTTCCTTAGAAGAGTAGTTGGACATTTAAGGAGCAACATTCAGTGAAGCATTACAGATCATTACAGATGTTAAGGTGGACTGGGACCAGTTACAAAGATGGAGTTAGACTCACTGAGGTCCTACACCACAGTGACAGAGGTGCAGTGCTGAAACATGTCATGCACAGCTTTCCTAAGGTCCACCTGTTGCATGCTGACCTCACAGCTGATCTCCAGAAAGTGGATGTTGTGGAGGTTAAAGTTGCAGCTAAAACAAAAAAAATGTTTTATATTAAATTAGAATATGTGAGGTCACGCCTGGGTTCACCAGTTCACCAATGTATCTGTATTATATTAACTCAAAAGTGTTTCTGTCTGTTGTGGAATTATTTTAATAGGAGCCATGATTCATCTCATAATTATCTTCAAAAGATATTTGAAAGTTAGGCACAGAATTTAGTGTTAAACGATAAAAAACCAGTGTGTTTATAGAAGTCCTCAGTGTTTCAGATTTTTAAAAAGTATTGATCGAGATGCAGTGATACTTGTAGTGGCGTGGGCTCAGGGAGGTTTATCTCAGAGAGGCTGTGACTCACATTTGAGGTCAAGGCCATGTTACTTTGTAGCAAAACAAACTGCTTGAAAACAGGTCTATAATTTAGCAAGTTATGATGATTTCACTTCAGGACAGACCTCCTGCCTCCATAAACAGACACACATTAGGGGCCCCATACAAATATGGCGGCCTGCATTGATGTGGGAGTTTTATTATTGAGCGGTAGAAGTTAAGAAAAACACCAAACACATTATTGTCTTAAATCTTTGCAGAGTAGCTTCTTACTGGAGTTCAACCACCAGACATTTCCACAGTTTGCTCCACAGATGCTCGATTGTACTGAGGGTAAATTGGAATTGGACCGTACCACTGTGGAGTATTGGAGGGGGAACACAAGCGCTTTTAGGACACATACCGTATTTTCCGGATTATTGAGCACACCTGTTTATAAGCCGCTATTGAATTTATTCGAACAGTTTCATGTGGTCCACTCTGACCGGGTCTGATGTGACGAGGCTAAATGTATCGTCAGCACGGAGCTTGCTAGCTTGTAAAAAGCTAACGAGCTTCGTGCCGCCGATACATGAGCCACACCGGTGTTTAAGCCGCAGGGTTCAAAGCATCGGAAAAAAGTAGTGGCTTATAGTCTGGAAAATACGGTAATATTATGAAAAATAATAGTATAGTTTTACTTACAATAACATG
>OOFC01048337.1:22033-39200 GCA_900323345.1 Pseudochromis fuscus
CCTAGATACTTGTATCTTATTTTTGTGCCACTGCATACACTACAGTTAAAGTACTTTTTACTCGCGACATTGCATTTAATCAATGAATGAAAAAAAAAAAAAAAAACTAAATTATTTTGACAATTACCGTAGTTTCTGGACTATTGAGCACACCTGTCTATAAGCCACTATTGAATCTATTCAAACAGTTTCATGTGGTCCACTCTGACCGGGTCTGATGTGACGACGCTAAATGTATCGGCGGCACGCAGCTCGTTAGCTTTAGCTTCGTGCCGCCGATACATGAGCCACACCGGTGTTTAAGCCGCAGGGTTCAAAGCATCGGAAAAAAGTAGTGGCTTATAGTCTGGAAAATACGGTAATATTATGAAAAATGATAGTATAGTTTTACTTACAATAACATGTCGAGGGGGACATCTATCTGTTTTTCCAAGAGGTGGTAGTAGGTGAGGGTCTCAGCTGGAAGATAATATCACGTGTTAATATGACAAACATAAATATTCAGTATGGATGTGCATCCACTCTACCCTGCAGATTAACCAGCCATCAGCTCAGTGTAAGTGTTTGTCTGTTTGACTAATAGTCTCTATTTGTTTTTATCTGCCTGTATTCCCAATTCCCCCTCCATCCTTCATCTCTTCCCCGTCTCTCTTCCACTGTCCATCCATTTCTCATTTACTATGAATAACACAACATCTGTCCCTGAGGGGCCCTTCCAAGAAATTACACATTATCACCCTTCGCTTTGACACAGACGTGTCGGAGCATTTATCACACCTATCAGGACGCGTCATCAACATATGATCGCATCCGCTGTCTCTGGGGGGTTGCATCTCATCCAGAACACACATACATCCACACACTGCCAAACATCCAGATGTATCTGTCAACTCTATGACACTCATCTCGGTCTCACACGTACAGGCATCCACTTACATCCTACAGATACTACAAATCTTTTCTCTCTGGTGGGTTCCTCTTCCTACTGGTTTAGCATGGCTCCCTTGGGCACAGTAGAACCCTATCCTGTTTAATTGAGTGTATCTCATCATTTGCAGTGGGCCTTCCCCCTCTAATCAGTTTTAAGAGCTCCTTTGCTTTCTACCACCCTTTACGCTTCAAGGGAAACTAGCAGCCTCTGTGTGTGTGAGAGTATTTGCGAGTGTTTTAAACAGATCGGGTGAGTTAAGTGAGGAGGATAAAAGCACCAGTGCAAATCATCTTGTTGACACAGAGTCTAAGAAAGTGTAAGTGAGAGAGAGAGAGATGAGCAACACCCTGACATGCAACTAGTAACTGAATTTGACACGAGAATGCACCTCCAAGCGTTGTTACAGTCAGTTTTCTTCAAGTGAAAATTGTGGTGTAACATTGGACATAAGTTTTTCGGAAGATTTCTGTTGTTTTGCACCGAGAACACAACCTCTCAGTTCCCGTGGGACAGCAGTGTTTCCTGGATGGTATCTCCTGGTATCTGTGGTGTGTGGTTCCCAAAGCAATTCATACATTTTCTGGAGTATTAGGTCCGGGACCCCCGATCTAAGGGAGCCAAGGACTTCATCCAAATGTGCTTTTATAGGTTTATTCATAAACTCTGATGTCTGAACTGAGCTGCCATTTCACTACAAGAGGGAAACTCTGTTAAGTCTATAGCATCAATACAGCTGGATTATGCCTTGATGAAGGTTTGTCTCTTTAGATATGAAATCAAATATACCCTCTTGAATGAAGGTTTAATGTAAAGATGTTTATGTACCTGTTGCATCCCTTTAGCTCACCAACAAACAACAGGATAACAAAGAATGATTTGAAGCTGAAAAAAAAAGCCCCTGAAATAAAATATGTCCAATTAAACGTAACACAAAGGAAATTAGAAACACAGGCCTGCCTCTAATACAAGCCTGCCTCAGACCTGGTCCAGTACCTTCTGCAGTTCAGGTAATAAAGGTTCTGTTCACTATTTGAAGACATATGATGTTACATTAATGGTTGTAGTTTCTTTATAGTCAAATACAGTTTGAAGTCTGTGACCTACAAACATGAGGCAGTTGTCCCTGGTGATGCTCTGCCAGGTCTGTGCCTCAGCCACCTTCTCTTCCTCCTCCTTTCAGGGGTGTTTTCCCTTTATTGTGATCTGCAGCAGGTAAAACACATGCTCACTTGTCTAATTAGTCATATTGAGAACGAGGCATCATTTATATGTCTACTGGGATTGTGAGTAGAGCAGAACAAAACATTAAAGTTACCACATCACACTATTAATACAAACTCTTTTAATGGGCTTTTATTGTGAAATATGTGCAGGCTCACTGGGTTCTTCATGAGTACAGTGAAATAGCTCACTACTACTATACTTTCTAACAGAACCTGTTTCCTTTACCTTCTCCCCACTCTGATGATGTGTCCATGTTTTCTTTCCCTCCCTTGTTCTCCGTTACTCATTTTCTCTGACGGGTGTAATAGTCACATAACTCCTTGTTTTTTCTCTTCGATTGCCCAGAGACCATCAAGTCACACACGGACGCACTTGACTGGATGACAGTGATGCTTTGCAGTGTTTTAAATGGACCCCAGAGATAATGTACATGCAGACACATGCATACATACAAGCCCTCACACTCCTGTGGACAGACTAGAAAACATCCTGCGTCAGACAGGGATGGCAGCACTAATTGCCGCTGCTTACCGATGCTTTCTAGTGACAATATGTTTGTGACGGTGCGTCAGACTGAACCGCGCTGTTTGATGTCACCCCAGCTGGCTGCTGATACTGTGTCTTATTCAACACATACACTGTGGTCTAACTCATCCCTCTATGGCCAGCATCACTGTTTCCTCCTCCTCGTTTTCCTTATCACTTTGTGTCACTCCATATGTTATAAATAGGAAATGGGGTTCAGTATGAGGGTGGGTGACGCGGGATCAGGATGCAAACATTAACCTCCCTTTTCATTCAGTGTGTTTGTATACATGGGCTATGCATTGCCAGGCGAAGACCTCATCTCTTGAAGCATGTTATGTTTCACCTGCTTAACCTCCACCACCATCTCCATCTCTCCTCATTTCTTCTTTTTATCTTCGAGCCTTTTATAAGTACTCTTTGCCCTTGCTTTGTCATTCCACACTCGAGGAGTGCATCACTACATCACATATGCATAGGGATTGTGTGAGAGTGTGTGTGCGCTGCTCCCTGTGGTTCCTGCTGTAATTCTGTATGCTTTCAGCTTGTTCTAGCTTCCCAGTGTGACTCAACCTCACATGTCTATTTGTGTCTTTCTCCGTCTCTCTGTCTTTTTTACTCGCTACATCTTGCTCTTAGTAACTCTTCCTTGCTTTCATTCCGCAACAACCCCCCCTCCTCTTCCTCTCTCCTGCTTTCTTTCCCACTCTGCATCGTTCATTTCACATTTTCTCCTCTCGCTTCTTTGTCTGTCCCTCCATCTTTTCTTGTGCATTTTCACCTCCTCCTCTTACTTTCTCCCCACTTCACCCTCTCTCCCCTCCCCTCCTCCTCCTTCCATGCCTGCCATCTCTCCTTTCATTTTCTGACTCAACACCTTGCTCTTTGCATGTCTATTTCTGGTCTCTATCTTCCTCTCCCCATGCCAGCATCACCTCCCCCTGGTTCTCATTATCTGTCTTCTTCTCTCTTCCTCTCTCCTGTCTCTGTCTCCGCTTAGATTCCTTCTATTCCCGAACCTGTCCCACCCACATGAGCATGTGTGTACACGTGCACCCACACGGACGTACACCTGCGTGCACACAGCAGGCAGTGCATACTTAGACCAGTCATTTTCTTTTGTGCTCTTGTTTTATTTTACCTTTGGGAACATGACAAACATGCTAAAACTGCTTGTTAAAGGTAACTGCAGTATCAAGACCACACTTGTCAAAGGTTGTCTTCTCCCCTCCCTTACACCCATTTCTAGGATTTCATTTCAGAGTCTATGAGACTACGAGCACTGAAACACTTTTAAAGCTTACATATTAAATGATTAAAGGAATTTTGATTGCTTTTGGTTGTTTCGACGTTTTTTTTTTTTTGACAATTAAAACCACAACAGCTTTGAAGTGAAGGTATCATGTGATGTTCTTGCTTCCAGTATTATCTATTCTTGCAACTGTAGATATATATAAAAAACAAAACTAAAACATCTTAGGAACAGAAGGCAACCTGCCAATAAAGTAAAGCATCTGTTCCTGAAATGTCTCTTTCTCATTTGATCTTTTGGAGCAGACTGCAAAACAATTAATCAGTGATCTGAGAAATGACAATGTGTTATTATGAATCAGACTGAGCCTTTAATGTTTTCTTTCGAGCCCACTGCCCTTGATTCTATTGAAACTTTTTTTTTCTTTACTCATGTTTTTGTCACTAATGATCCCCACTCAGTGCAACTTGCAAACAAAGCAGAGCAGATGTTCCTCAGAAAAACGCTGTTAAATTATGGCCCATTATATTTTCTGTTATTCTAACCCTGGCACATAACAAATACACCAGTCATCAGTGATATGATCACACTCCAACAAGCAGAGTGAAAATGTATCTACACCTTCAACTTGTTTTCTCTCTCGCTCTCTCTCGGTTTGCACTGCTTTGTTTTGCACATTGTTACTGTGCCCTAATTTTTTTGTCACTTGAAGTGGAAGATGTGCTCCCCCTGCTACCCTCTGATAAAATGGAGCAGATGTTCATTGAAAAGCTTCTGTGGAATTGTAATTATAATACATTTTATTTTTTTTTGTCATGAAAAACAAGAGAAACATTTGTGATATGATCTGCCAGTAATGAGCATTTGTATCATTAGTCCACAGTTGCAAATTCCTCATCATCTGTTTCTGGACTGAGTATTTTTCCCCCCTTGTCAACACTTTTCCATCTGATCGTTGCCTGGATCCTCAGTGAACTTGTCCTGTGAACTTCATGACAAAAAAAATGAACTCAGTGAAGTGAAAGGGGGTTTTCCTTCAAACATATTTCTAGTGGCAGGAGCCTGTTTACATTTATAAACTCAACTCTTTGTTTCATAAAGCAGTGGTTAGTGGAGGTACAGGTAGAAAACACTCACAGCAATCACACACATTAGCCATTACACTGTGTAATCAGTGCATCTAAAGTGATCATCTCCAGAGCCTGATTTTCTTTGTTTCACTATTCACACCAGAATATTTTTGGACGTAGACCCACACGGCTTTTGTTGTCACAGTTATTATCCACCGTCCAACATCTGACAAAAAAAAGTTCAGGCAGAAAAGTGGGCTACTAGTTCACTAGTATTTCCTTGTCAGGCTTGTAGACTGTGCTGGTAAAGCTTCTGTGAAAATGGATTGGCTTGATCCAGAACACAACATTGTAGCTCCAGTATGTGTTTTTTTACACTGCTAAGGTTTCCCATCCCATGCACACACTGCTGCACATACAAAAAGATGCTGTCCATTTTTACGCCTCCTTGTAGATGCCTGTACATCTGCAGAACAGGCTTAGAGATAACAGGATTTTCAATTGGTCCGTGCTGTGTGAAGCGCCTGTGGTACAGTGGTGGCCCGTACAGAGCATCTGAAAGCCCGCTTGTAAGAAATCAAATAAACTGGTTCACGTAACAATTGTGAGAAATTACGACCACAGTTAGAAGCGAAGCATGCATTAATAATTCCTGCTCACTTTCATGAATCTAATGTAATCAATATAACTGCAGCTTTTAGCAGAATAAGCTCTGGTAAACGCTTCCTGTACAGTCGAGCAGGGGGACAGAGTGAGCAGCTAGGTGGGGAATATGGTGGAGTCATTTAAAGAGCCAGGTTTGACTCTCAGCAGGTGGTGGAGACCAAAATGGAAGAAAAAGAGACTGAATATTAGACACAATCAGTGCTACTGTTCCACATCTGCAGGATATGTGAACAAGCAAATGTTTGCAAGTTAATTAAATGAACTGTGTATAAAAGATGGGTATAGTCACCATGATGTGACTTCACCAGAAGTGACCATATTTGGATATGAAGGGAAGGGTGAGGATATGATCTATGAAGTCTCCAAACCCCCTGTAAATTTTAGACTATAGATTAGAGACCAAAACCTTTAAGTACAAACCCCCACACCCCAAGTCGTCCTCTTTTTGAACTTGAATATAGTATTTCTTTATTGAAAATGTTATATTGAAGTCATTTGGAGCCAGAGTTTTTGGGAGCCAGCATCTAGTGTCCACCGGTGGTATTACATTTCTTTGCACTTCTGCATTGGCCTCACTTTTGAGACCCGGTGACTACATCCATCTTTTATATACAGCAGTTAACAACTTCATCTATGTACTACTCTGCTACTATCGTGTTTGACCTCCACCTCCGGCATCCCTTCCAGTATCACCTGTCCAATCCCTACTTTCATATTTACTTCTTCTACTTCTATCCTCAACCCGAACTAGGGTTTATATCCCAACCCCACATGTGTTGGTGCAGCTGGCGAGAGCTGCTGTCTGGACCTGTACCGAGTTTTTTGGCATTTTGTAATAGCCTTCAGCAACTGTGGGTGGCACCTAGGCCTATTGTCGAATTTTAGCATCTAGCGTTAGCTAAAACTATTGTAGTATTTTTGCAGTTAGCACTAGGTATTTAGCATTTTGCACTAGCTAAATGGTAGCACTGGCACTGGTCACTACCTGGAGCATCTCCAAAATGGGCCTGGGTCAGCTGAATGTGGCAGTGCTGTCTGGATTGTGTAGGAGCAGAGTGAACTAGCACTTGGGTGGTGGGGGGTGGGGGCACCAGAGTTCACTGCCTAGCCTCCTGGAGGTGTTGTGGGACTAAGTAGGTGAAACACCATTGAAGGGAGGTTTCCACCTGATGACCCCAGAGACGTGTGAGGAATCAGTGCTCACTGGTGTGTATGGTGACAGGTTAGGGTTCCCAGGTCCTTCATTGAGTGTGAATCCTTCTTCTTTTGAGCACAAGTGTCTTGTGTTTAAATTAACACCATGAATTGATGTTTCTTACACAGTTTGTTGCACTGCCCTCAAGTGGCAGCTTTAAAGATATATTCATTTAAAGTAATTGTAATCTCACAGGATAGGGATGAAAAAAAATCCAATTATTGCTGCAATAGTCACTGATGAAAGTGGTTTGTTCCTATTTGGTCAGAGTTGCGTCTGGTTCCCACTTGTTCCAGTGGAAAACTACTTTCTAAATAAAAACAAAAAATGCTGACGCTGCTCTGTATACATCTAACACTGGACCCCAGTGCTGGAAAAAACAAGACACGCTTCAGTGTTGGGTTGGGTGACCACACTGCTCTTTCTGCCTGTTCAGAGCTGCTCCATAAAAAAATAAAAACATCTTGACCCAGTGCTGGAAAGAAAGAGGTCAGAGCTCCAGTGTGTTAGACAGGGGAACTGAGTTCACATAGAGATTTTGGTCATACTGGTTTACTGTGAGTGAGTGCTACTGTGGGGAGCAGAGTGACATTTCACAGAGAGAGGGAGAGGAGAAGATCTAGAGCTCTTCTGAAAAGATTGAGAGATCCATGGAGAAAGATGGAAAGAGACAGACACCACGATAGATTGAGGTAGAAGTGGCATGTCGGCTGAAATTGAAAGTCGAGTATCTGCAGTACTTTGGAAACACACACACTGTCACCATCAGGTATAGAGAGTGAGTGTGTGTACAGCTGTGTACTGTTCAGAGCTATCTGCTCCCTCCTGCTCTTTTTCTCTCTGCAACTGTGTCTGTGTTTAGCCCTCACACATCATTACCTGGAAACCCCATTGCTTTCTCCTCGAGTCCTTTCTTTCTTAACAGCCTCTCCTCTTGTTCAAACTCATTCCTCCCTGCTGGACGGAGAGGAGGTGACTTGCGGGAGGTTGGCGATTCGGAGGCAGGCGCCTGACAGCCAGCCAACCAACCCGAGAAATTTCTCATCCACTCCCCCTTGTGTTTCCTTCCCATCCACCTCCTGTCCGCCTCTGTGGTCTGCTGAGGCCCAGTGCTGCTCAGCGGAGATACCGGGACCCACAGAAGAAAAGGCCGAACCTCCTCCTCCATCCCCTCCTCTGCTGCTCTCCCTATCATCCTCCTCTGCTCTCATTCTCCATCACCTTTTCATTTCATGCACCTGAACATTTCCCTCTCCTTTCTCTTTCTCCCTCCTCCTTCCTCCCGATCCACAGCTTCCCCCCCTGCAGGCCGTTGCCCAGGTTCCTCAACCGGCACAGCGCTGGCACACGATGCCACCCCGCCGGGACACACCACTCACAAACACATATTTTGCCGTGGCCAGATATTCACTCGCGCACTCATCCACCCATATACAGATGCACTCATAAATGCCTGAGCCCACCGAGGAAAAAAAAAAAAAAAAAAGCTGTGTTTGTTTATGCGCCTTGCTCCTGTTTCATGTTCCTCTTTTTCCACCGAGCAATTCATCCTGTCTGGTTCACCTTTGGGACAGCAGCTCTAATCTCTCTGTTCCCTCTTGTTTCAGTTTGTTTGGTGGAGATTCTTTGAGCTGCTATCAGATTTGTTGCTGTAGTCCACACTTTGAACCCGGCTGCTGTCGGTGGTGTTTTCTGACTCTGATGTATATGTTCACATTGTGTTTGCTCCCCCTGTTTTTTGCTGCTTGCAGGCTTTTGCCCTCAGTGGCAACTCGCACAACCGCACACATAGAGAAACGCGTATATAAACACCTGGTGTGCCTTGTTCCTGTGGCCTACATTTACCGAGCTCACAAACAACTGGTTCACCGTCATTTAAAGACGAGCTCCCTTTGGTTTTTATTAACCTTTCTTCCTCCTGTTTTTTCCACCATGTGGTCATCACCAGTGCCCTCTGCTGCCATTTCCTGGTGCTGTTTTCTATGTCACTGTGATAGCAGCCATTTATTCTTTTGAAAGGCTCGAACACATTAGTAGGAAGTACAGTGCTGATTATACAATAAAAGCTATTTAACTGTTCTGTAATTTTATCAGATGTTTAATAATGTTGCTGTAAAAGGATTACAAATGATGAAGATGGACTTTAGTGAGTACTCTCATTTACATGTATGTTGTTCGTTAATGGAAACTGTGTAATTACCAGACTAGATGTTCGCTCACTAAACTTTATTATGTTGCTTTATCATGTGCATATTGTAGTATTGTAATTACCGTATTTTCCAGACTATAAGCTGCTACTTTTTTTCGACTTTTTGAACTTAAACAACGGTGTTCCTCCTGTATCGGCGGCATGAAGCTCGTTAGCTTTTTACAAGCTAGCAAGCTCCGTGCCGCCGATACATTTAGCGTCGTCACATCAGACCCGGTCAGAGTGGACCACATGAAACTGTTGGAATAAATTCAATAGCAGCTTATAGACAGGTGCGCTCAATAGTCCGGAAAATACGGTAAATGTTTCACCCTATATACAATATTAAAAAGCACCAAGATATAGTCCAGCTGTACTGATGCTATAGACTGAACACTGTCGCCCTCTTGTGGTGAAATAGCATAACTATTTCTGGATTTTCTTCAGACAAGATCTCATTCTCTGATCCTGCCCAAAGTGTAATAATTTGTTCATTGAGTGTTTCTGTTTCTCAAAAGAAAATTAATTTGTAATTAGACAGCAGTTTGTAATTAGATTTTAAAATGCATGTGGCATTTCCAGTGTGGCTATCTGTACTGTTAATTTGAAGGAAGAAGCATAGATTTGTATTAACCTTTTATTGGTGAAAAAATACTGGAGGATGTATTTTTTTCTTTTGAGACTCAGTGGAAACATTTTCTCTTTGTTATGTTGAAAACAAAGGTTAGTGAAGTTACCATATAAGGCTACTTGCTGGTCTAGGGTTAAAAAAAAGTCCAAGATGTATATTAAACAATGTAGAGAGGCGGGAAGATACAATTTCTGTAGTTCACTGAAGTTACTAAATACGGTAAGTTGGCCGATAAAGGGTAAACTTGAGACTCCTATGAACCCTTTATTTCTCTGACGTCGACTTTTTCTTAAGAACAAATTTAAGCGAAAACCTTTGAAGACAGTGGTGAAGGAGGCCCATTGTTCCTATCTTTATCTTTACATCAGTCAGAGTACAAGGAAAGTGTAGCCTCACTTGAACAAAAGGGCTCACAGGATCTGAACCCTCCCACCATAAATGCTGCCAGACTTATCAGGCTTTGAGTGGACGCAATCAGAAAGCAGAGAGCCTTGCATGTATGTGAGAGGGAGAGGGAGAGTGAGGGGATTTTTTTTTTTTACTCTTTTATTCCTGCAGTGTTGGTCTGTGGCTCGAACAGCCCGATAATGTGGGACCTACATGACACATGTGGCACTTTCTTCAGATAGAGCAGCGAGGGCCTTTCACCAGACTGTTAGTCAGGATATTTACATGTGAAAACCTAAAAAAAAGTCAGCTATTAATCATTACACTGAAAAACACACTGTAGCTTCTGTGCACTCATACACACCCTCGCACAAAGCCATCCATTTTCACTGCAGCCATTCATCGCATTCATCCCCTTAACACCGCTTATTTCTTCCCTCCTTCCCTCTGTCCCATTTCCCCACCTCTAATTGCTGCGCCGGTTTCTCTTCCTTCAAATTCATTGCCTTTCATGGCTCCCATCTCTTATCGCAGTGACTCGATATTTATCTCTGCACTGTTCTCGCCCTGATCACCTGTTCCCCTCCGCCTGCTTCCAGCTGTGTTTGTGCACTGCAGTCCATGCACCGAGATGAGATTGCTCTAACAGCTGAGACACAACCACCAATCTATCTATAAATCAATCATGCTATCACCTGCTGGCACTTCCCTCTGTGTGTGTGTGTGTGTACTTGTATTCACGGGCACGCCTTTCATTTGCCTCCATTTTCCCTCAATATCTTCTTTCCCTCCGTTATTCACTCCCAACTCTGTTCAGGCTTGAGGAGTAGTTTAGTCCTTAGTGTTACCATCTGCTTTGTTGTTGCTTCTCTACTTACGTGAGCCTGTGTGCAGGTGCATTAGTACATAGAAATGTGTTTGTGTGTATGATTGCAGAGGCCTGCTTGAGTGCTTGACTGCTTCTCTGTTCAGCTCGACTTGTTTATCCCCCCTCCTCCTCCTCCTCCTCCTCCCCCCCACCACCACCACCACCACTCATCTATATTTGTCAAAAGGATCAATCCCAGAAGGCCGGTGACAGTTTTACTCGTCAGACGTGTGTTTACATTTGCTCCTCTCTGTGTATCTGTCTGTCCCTGAAGTCTATACCTTTTGTTTGTATTTCATCTCACTCATTCTTCTTTCTTCAGGTGAACAACCAGACTATGAAGACAGGTTGTGGTGGATGACCACTCTCCTCCACAGAGGGGGAAATCTGCTCATCTGAGCAGGTTCTGATGAAAACCTGACCAGTATGTAAGCGTCACACATTTATGGCAGCACATTGACTGGAAGTTTTTTTTACTCTCGGCAGAAACTAAAACAGACCGAGGCCGGTTTCATTTCTTCTTCCTCTTATATCCGACAAGGTGAAAGCACCACGACAGGCCAGAATTAATAGCTTAAAAGGGAAAAGGAGCCGGAACATTCAAGTGGCTTGATCCATTTGGCTGACAGTCCGGCTCACGTTAGAAAAGGAGCAAACTGACAGCCAAACAAATCACCAGCACGTTGGTGTGTTTTCCCTGAATAAAAGACGGAGGGAGTGTTAAATCAAACTTAGCTTGTCTCACACACTCACTGGTTTCCAGACACTCCTTTCCGCTTTTATTGTTTTAAACACTAATTAATTTCTAGTCTGCCACGCATTGTAATACACGTATTAAGTCTGCAGCTTCTTTGAAAGTGATCCCAGCTTCTGAGCTGTGGAGTTCAATGACCGCCTTCATCTTTCTCCTGTTCTGTGCCACATACACAAGTCATGATCTAACAACTCTGTCTGGATAACGACATTAGTTTTATTTGTATTAATGCACTAGCATAAAATCATGGATATAGGCCCCGGTGCAAATATATTTTTTTGTGCCCCCACCCCCGCCCGAAAGCGTACCTCGTGCACGCTACACGCAGGCATGCACACAAACACACACACACACAGCCACTCAAGAGAGGCTAGGCTAATGCCAAACGTGATGCTACGTTCATCAATTTTCATCCACTTGCTTTTTTTTTCTTGCTGAAATGAAAAACAACTCACCTCACACCATTGTGACTCATCATGACTGACAGGTATCAACGTGATTGGACAAATGATCTTTTCCTCCTCCCATACCAGCCACTCAGCGTCACCTTACCGACCCACCCCAAGCTACTCTGTTCACAATATTTATTTTTTTCTTCCTTCATGGGCCCCTGACGGCGTCTGGGCCCCGGTGCAGCTACACCGGTTGCACCATCCATATTTACACCACTGTATTAATGTAGCTTTGTAGCCATAATCTGCTGCATTTACTACAACAGTGCACGGTCCCTCATGGACTAATAAACTAAACTATAATTCAGCATCAGGCTCGCACCAAACACTAGTAAAGCTAAATGTGAAAAAACATGATGTTAAATGAATGAACACATATTTAATCATCTTTTTCTGGCAACTTTTTTCACACATTCGTTGTTTAACCAAGGTCTTGCTGTCTGGAGGGTTTATTGCAAAGTGCACAATTGTATTTTCTTTTCCCCTCCATGTGAAATATTCTCAATAGACTCCATGCAAGTATGTGTCCTTGATATTATTAGGGCTATAAAAGTAAAGTTGTAAACCTGTTAAATAATTTATTTGTATGTGATATTTGAGAAAATTGACTGGAAAAGGTAATACGATCTTCCTGAGAGCTATTATTTATCTTATTTGCATGCATAGTGATCTACTCCATTATATTATGTATTTGTTCTTATTTTCTCTGTACCCTGGCTCTTCCCTTTCACTCGGTTCGTCTCTTATTTCTTCCTCTCTTATTATGTTGACCATATAAAATGTTTAAAAGATATTAAGAGACTTCAGTTTGGTCCCCATCGCTGAGCTCGGTGGAGTCACCTCTGTCTGATACTTAGATGGCATTTCATATAACCGCAGACGAACTCCATCCCACTCAATCCCTTCACTTTATCTTTTGCATCATGCTGAATAACTTTCCCTTCTTAAGTCTTTGATTTGGAAATAACATGAACATCAAATGGTTTTAATCCAGCTTCTATGCTATTATTGTCACTCTCACATCACTGTCTGCTTTCTTTGGTTGAAAACTTGGGGAGAAGTTTAAACTTTTTGTGGTTGATATAAGCAGAAAAACAAAGAGAGAGTTTTTTTTTTTCTTCATTGTCATGCATTTCTTTGTTTCCATGTGTTGTGTCTATATCTTTGATTCTGCCAGTGGGTTAGTAGAAGTCTGCACACTTTGGATGTACAACAAAGCCATGTAAAATCTCTTGAACCTCTCAGGTTTTACTTTTCTCTCCACATCAAGTGCTCCATTTGCATGGCCCTCGCACCACAAGTCCCATTGCAGCAGCGTTGCAGACAGAACTAGTTTCTTTTTTTCCCTCTTGTAGTAAAATACCATAGTGGCATTATTATGTATTATGTGTCAGTAAGTACTGTCCTGTCAAACGTTGTGGACTTTAAGACCCTGTTTACACTTGATTTCAAAATGTGTCTTGGGTGATCAGATCACTAGTGGACAGCACTAAATAAAAGTGTTAACGGGCACCAAAATACCACATTAGTAGTGCCATCTGAACACAAGTGGTCAGCAGGGTGGATTGGATGTTAAATACAGGTGGTACGTCTGATCAGCCAAGATGCATTTTTAAATATAAACAGGGTCAAAGTTGACACATTGAAACACAACCAACAGATCGAGAGTCACATGTGAGAATGTGGGTGTGCCACAGCTTAAGTCGTATTTACACTGGTACCGCATCGGGACTGTCCTCGGCAATGTAAATGCAACCGAGGGGGGCCGATCCGGGGCAATCTGGGGCGAGGCAAAGCATCATGAGAAAGCCCAAACCTCCACCAAGGCATAATCCATTACTGATCTCTGCCAAACTGTCTCAGATTATCGACCTTATCGTCCTGCATGTGTTTGGGGATTTTAGCCAAAATCCATAAAGATGTGACAAAGTTATTCATTTTTGAAAAGATTTTTCCCATCCTGTCCTCTGATCTTGTCCAAAGTGACGTCATGTGTCCTGGATCTATCTCTCTAAATTAGTTCATCAACATCTGGTTAGTATTTCTTCCATAATGTAGCCAACAGACGTCCAAACAGACCAACCAACGTAACCTCTTTGTTGGAGGTAATACAAACTTAGAGCAGAGATGTAGGGTCCTCTATAAAAACATTGGTGCCATTGGTTGTCTTCCACTGGTCTCCTGATCTGATGCTCATTTATTACATCAGGTCCTGTTGCCCACTAACAAGCCCACATCTTGCCTGACATTTAAGGTGAAAAGGTGCCGTGACTCTTGTGTTATGGTGCTGTCTTTGTCTTACATTTTTTAGTATGAGATCTCCCTCTGTTAACCAAACAACTCGAGTAAGGTCAGAACTTTCATAACTACTGAATGCTACTTCAGTACAAAGGTAAACACCAGACATACTGAAAATACTTCCCCGCTGCCCATTTGTCCAACAAACTGAAGCCCTCTCTTGGCAGACACTGAAACCGTCTGAACTTTGTGTGCGTCGACCTCTTTCAGGAGGACACTGTTTTAGCCGCACTATCAAGAGACCCAAACACAAAACCTGGTTTTCTTTTGTAGATAAGCAGCCAAAGAGGCCGGCTCTGCGCTGCCAAGTGAGTAACCGTCTGGCCTTGTGTACCTGACCTCAGGTGGTGTATGTGAGTGAGTCTGTGTGTGTATAGTGCACACTATATGCAACCTGCCAGACACCTGCTGCCGGCTGTGTTCACCCACAGCCACCAGCTCAGGTACTTTAGCAGAGGTGAACTCTCACTTTCTCAGTATCTGAAAAACTAAAAATTGTAAAGATTTTGACCTGAATCCTTAATTATTCTCCAGTAATGAAGTGTAGCAGTTTCTCTGTTGTACCTGTTTAAATCTTTCAAGGTTGTGTAGATTGTTTGTTTTATTGTACGTCTACCCTTTTCACCCTTTCTTTATCCCCGATGTATCACTCCCCTCTGTCTTTCCTTTTCCCTTCTCACCCTCCTGTCACTTTTCCCCTTTTTTCTCCTTCCACTTTACCTCCCTCGCTTCATTCTGTCATCTGTGCTACCCCCTCATCCTTTCATCTGTCTCTCTATTCTGAGCTTTCATCCTTTATCTCTTCTGTCTTTCTCTCCCCTGTCATGCTTTCATCCCTCCCCTCTCATCCTTCCTGTCTCATCTCATCCCACTTTTCGCTCATCCTTTCATCCGTTTCCCCGTCTGTCAGTTTAGTTACTTTACCAACTGCTTATCAGAGACTATTTTGCCTAAACAGTGTACTAAATGTCACTTGATATAAAAAAAACCAAAAAAAAAAAACAAGAAACAGTTTCTGAAGTCAAACCATGCTGAGATCCTAATGAACTAATAGTGGGTTGGACTGGTGTTGGGTCTGTTTCTGGGGCTGCTCACTGGACCACTTGTAAAAACTTAGTGTACTGCAATACCTCCAAATAGTCTGGTCTCATGGTCTTAGGTGTGTGTATTTGTTTTTCCAGCTCTGTGCTCTTTAATCTGCACCGAGGACCAATACTTCATCCCTAATTTAAGCAGAGCTCTGATTGTTTGGTAATTTCCTGACCTTGAAATGTACTTGTGCATGTACCTGTGTGGTGTTTTGATGCCGGTACAGAGGGCACTGTGCACACAGGTGGGAGGTTCATTTCAAGCCGGTACTTGGCATTTTACTAGAAAATGTGCCTTAGACGTTGTCCTGAAAATAGATGTTGTTGTAACGTTAGAAATCAAATTCACAGATGTTTGTGTGAGGCAGGAAAACGCAGTCGGCCTATTGGTCGGGGGGTGTTGCACGGGGTGCCTTTATGGTATTATGGCCATTGAAGATTGAAGTGTAATTAAGGGGCAACCTACTGATTTAACCTTTGAAGGTCCTGTTTGCTCATTGTGTAGAGTATTTCATAATATATGGTTGTATATGTGTAATTATAGGGAACACTCTGAGAAAAAAACTCAAATTATCTTACAGACTCGCTACATAGTACAAACAAATGGATTATTTTAAGGCATATTTTTTCCTGAAATCCACCTTGAATCCAGCCTTTGGATTACAGGTGTCCTAATCCTATTAACAAGTTTTGAACAATGCAATGTACTCAAGGTTTGATCCGGATTAAAACCAAGACTGAATTATGTAATCTAACCTGGTTTCAAAAGCCTTTTGGATCCAATCCAACATCCAAGATCAGACCAGATTATTCCTGAAGAGCTGGGCTCAGCTGGAGATGTCATCAGTTAGCCTGTGAGATAGTTTGAAGCTAACGATAGATAACACAATGTTTCAAAGTTGCAGGGTATTTACCAGATAGGGACGTTCAGATGAAATGATGGATTGGATGCATTATGGGAAATGTAGGATCCAATGTCAGTAGAGCTTTAAGGATACATAGAGTCATTCGATGATTGTTCAGAAACTTTTCTTTTTTTTTTGAGTCTCCACCCTTGGTTAAAGTTCAGTTCTAAAATAAATAAATAGATAGATAGATAGATAGATAGATAGATAGATAGATAGATAGATAGATAGATAGATAGATAGATAAATAGATAGATAGATAAACCGATGAAAGCCTTTATATGTCAGTAATCCTTTAAAAACAAGCTTCTATGAGTCCTATCCTGTATACCCTTGTTTCCTGCTGTCCCTTTATATGTATTTAGTGGATCCAATAGGTACAACACAGTCATGGACAAATCTAAACATTCACCCACACATGCACCGGCTGGTACTCACATCTAACCTGTCAGCTAAAAATAACTTTGGACAAGCTGCCCTCTCACACAGCGTGAGAAGCAGCCATGCAAAGGTGAATGTGTACAGGTGTTAGGTGTGCATGTGCCCCTTTTGTTTGTGTGTGTGTGTGTGTGAGTGCATCTGCCTCCACTCAGCCACGTGGTGGCTCTGAATAACCTCCATCTCAGCTTCGCTACAATTAGAGTGAAAATGACGCGCTGCTCCAAGGCGCTGTAATTAGGCCGAGTCAGAGCTGGACAGCTTTGATGAGGGGCTATTAGAGAGCCAAGCATGA
>OOFC01048339.1:10349-37066 GCA_900323345.1 Pseudochromis fuscus
TTGTATTTAACACATTTAATGCGATTTTAGGTGAATTTTAGACGTTTTAGGCCTTAAATTGAAATGATTGGACACATTTTAAGACATTTTAAGAACCCATGGAAACCCTGGTTTTGAAGCATACATTTTCACCATCTTAGTTTATTAGAGTTAGACGTGACCATATTTGGGGCAAAAGAGCAAAGTGTTGGACAACCCGAGCCTCCTGTGATGACAACCACCTGTCACTCAGGCAACACCCTTGATTATGCATAACTTACAATTTGAACTGCTGAGCTCTATGAAAGTTCACCATCCAAACTGGGCACAGAAATCCAAACTGGTTTTTGTGCCAGGCTGCAAAGTTGGACAGTTTAGCATGAAGGTTTATGGGGATTGACTTGCTTTTAGAGCCTCAAGTGGACATTTGAGGAACTGCAGTTTTGTGCGCTTTCATTTAGCTTAATTTTTCACCCCCAGAGGTTGCTGCTTGGTTTGAACATGAAGTGCTTTTCCACCAGGAATTTTCCAAGTATGAATTAATGAGACTTTCAATTTTTCCAGTGCAATGTAATTTGCATTTCTATGGCCCACAGAAGGTTAAGTACACAAGTCAGCTAGCATGTGAAAATCTCAAATTTCTCCTAAATACAATCCTCTGTAAAATATGGAAAGACAAAAGCATGAATCCTCAGAGCAGGAACTCCTTTGGTGGTAACCATCAGCCTGGAACTTATTTAGGCCCAATCCCAATTCTGATTTTTACCCCTTCCCTGTTCCCCTGCTCCTCAACTCTACCCCTTGAAACTGAGTAACAGGAGGTCAGGGTTCAAATATCCCCCTATCAAATGAGACAACCCTTCGAGACCGGTTACGTCATCAGCGACCATTGATGGCACTACACATATGCGACAACTTTCGTGACAACAAACAATTCACCATGCCCTCAGCAGGTGTAGTCCTCTCAAGTAACAGGCATGTTCAATTTTTGACCAGTATAACAGGACACGTGAATGTTACATTCAAACTATGCGGACATGAATAGTCTGAACAGACACATGTACAACAACTTCTGTGTTTTTTGCTACATTTGTCATAAACAAGAGATCTATAAACAGCATTAAACTGATGATCGAAGTTATTTGTGTTCCTTTCACCACCACTGCAGCATTTGCCTCCATGTTGCCAGTGACTTGCACAAAATTATGGCAAATTTCTCATACCCCTCCATTTGTAGTGTGCCCCTGGAAAATCTCTGTTTCGAGGGCCAGACAGCCCAACCCCTTGGAGCCTCCTCTTTTGACTCATGAAGAATCAGGACACCCCTAGCCCTTTACGTGAACATGCAAAATGGAGGGGTAGGGCTAAGGGCTAAGGCGAAGGGGTGAATTGGGATTTGGCCTAAAGTCCCTGGTTCTCCAACTGGAAACACAAGCAGAGGAATGGACCCCAATGACCCCAAATGTTGAGCTAAAGTTGAAACCTAGAGGCATGATGAAACAGAAAAGTGGGGGTAACAACACTAACTACTGTCCTTGAAGGCATTCCTACATATATTTATAAAGAATAACACCTGCGGACATCGAGGAATTCAACAATTTACAGAAACTACAGCAGCAAATACAGTTCTCCTCCAGTTTCCTCATCAGAAAAAATGTTTTTAGGAGCTTTTCAATGATCCTGACAAGCACTGCAATTGAAACATACATCTTTGTACCGATTTTCTTTGTGATTCCAATGACACAGTTACAGATAAATACTGCTGATCTGCCCTCTTCTGACTTCATAATGCTATGTTCACATCAAACGCACGGTGAACGCTCTCTCTCATATATCTGTGTATATGTCTATATATATGTAACTGGAGGCTGTCTTCCTTTTGATTGACTCCTCTGCTCCCACCACATATGCATATATATGCAAATGCTATTTGTGGTACAACATATTCCCTCTTCCCTTTCCTTTACTTAATTTAATTAAGCGTTGCACGCTTTGAGAATGTCACAAATTTATGAATGGATCTTCATGCGTCATTCTTCTCGAAGGTGCATCCACAATGCCAAATCCAACCTTTCATTAATAATTGCCAACACTGCTGAAGAAGATCGGGGCTGAGAAAACAAAACAAAAATTACATTTTTTTAAAAATAACAATGCAACTTCACACTTGAGTAATATTAACACAGGAACTCTGTGTGAGCAAATATGGTTGTCCTTTCGAGCAGGAACTTTTACTTTAAAAATTACGGACATGCCAGATTCACACGAGATTAAGATCAGCAACAGCCTCTGCAGTTAGTACAAATTATTTAAGCTCTCTAAGTAATACTAGTCCCATGTAAATAGCCATATCAGATTTGCTTTATTGTGTCACGTCAGTACAGGTTATGTATATTGTCAGGGAATTATTTGATTTTGTACAGGGATACAATATCCACTTCCAGGGTTTTTGCAGTAGACAGAAAGAAATGGAAACCAATTTCTGACATGAATGGTTAAACTAAAGAACTAAAAACAGCAGTAACATTTTTATTTGTAGAATGAATAGCAGTAATGATACCAAGTATGGCCTCCGTGATTGTAATAAATAAAAAACATGTAAAATACTGGTACATCTGGGTATGACATGTTTTAGATTAGCACAGTCAAAATTGATTACCCCATTTGTATCCCAGCAGTATCAGTTTTGTCAGGTTGAATTACGTTTTGTTCAGTTTGGTCCAACTGGAAGGGAAAGTTTTGGCCGAAGCTCGGACCATCCTTCTTCATCATGTTTGGCATCAGTGTCATGTTGAGTGGAGCCTCTGAGATAACAACGGATATGAATCACAAACATGTGACACACCCGTCTCTGATATTCATTAAGGATGGTTAGGGATTTTTCCAGCCTTGTCCTCCAAGATGTTAGTCACACAACCAAGAAAGAAAGAAAGAAAGAGAAAGCGACGACCCTGAGATGTTGAAAGTTTAACCATTTCCTCTGAGTGCGACAGTTGAAGGAGGTGGGGAGGAAAGTGTGACCAAGCCAAAAAATGAGGAATAGAAGGCGACTAATATGGTAGGAATCCAAAAAGCCCAAAAATGTAAAAGGTCCATAATGACTGAATGCCACTTTGACACAACACCTCGCCTGCCAACATTGGACAGCTACCCTGACACAACAGCCATGAACTGGCGCTGTGAGTGGAGGAGGGTGACAGAGTGGGAACAAGACGAATGAGTGAACGTAGGGGTTTAGACTGTGCCATTTATAAAGCATGGCCCCAAAACACACCACAGTAACTTCAGTTTCAAGCTTAACTGAACTATTAAAATGAACTTCTAATGTCAAGCAGTCAAAACTAATATTCGCCACACTGTTACAGTATGTAAAGCTGTTAGCTTAGTCAACATGTAGGTGTGGTAAGAGTGAACAACTTCAGGTGTCAGTTGTAAATTTAATGTTCTTAATGAGATGCTAGTGGAAGTGATTTATTATACTAAATGCTGAAGAGTAAGAATAGGTGCACAAAATCTTTTCCAGGCACAGTGTGAGAAAAAATGTGTGAAACCCAGTAAAAATCTAAGTTTCTCCAAGAAAAAACAAAAACCCTTCATTTCTTGACAAGGCTTTTATTCTGAAATATTTGCAGGCACACTTTATTTAATTTATTCACTGCTGTTTCAAAACGAATTTCCCAACTCTGACTCAATAAAGTACATCTACTTACCTATCTACCTCTGGGCCATTTTTGTTTATATTGATTACCACCCCAGTCATTACGAGACACCCAGCTCTTAATTGAATGTCCATTTTTTTATTTGTACAAAATGAAATCATCTCAGCACTGTCACAGCCTGATAATAAAAACAAGTAGATGCATGAATAATGACAGACATAATGGCTCTTTCTTTCTTTCTTTCTTTCTTTCTTTCTTTCCATGCCGTCTCCTTCGTCTTCCCCCAGTGCACCAGGAGGTCTATGTTTAGACAGGATAGAGTTCTCCAGGGCCAACATGGATAAAGCTCTCCCTGGTCTCTGCATGGTGAATGTGTCAGTGGAGAGAGTTATAAGCCCTGCTCCCCCACCCCCACCTCCACCTCCTCCTTGGCAAGTGGCAGTCAGTCAGCTGATTTGTGCTGCTGAGGGGATTTGGTGTTCCACGTAGGCTATTTAAAAAGCACCAACACCTCTCTCTCCCTCCCTCTCCCTCTCTCTCTCTCTCTCTCTGCCTCTTTTCCACTCTCTCACTTTTTCACTATCTCATGCACTGGTTCGGTTCTCTTACTGCCACAGTACATACCCCTCACCCATTCTTCTATATTGCTCTCTGCACTCCATTCGCCCATCCCCCCCTCTTTTCAATCTGTCTTTTTTTTCCCTGCTCCCTCCTGCCTTGACATCTAGTGCTGGTTTTATTCCCTCTGCTGTCTCTCTTTGAGTCCAATATTTTCCTTTTCATAACATCTTCTGGTGTAGGTTGTGAATAGTTTGAGGTATAGGAATTTTAATGTTTAGCCCAATAATTGTCTGAGACGTCCTCCTATTTAAATTAAAATGTAAGCAGTTGAATGAGATATGGAAGCTTAAATAAGCCTCTGGTTGCATTTAGGAAAATAATCTTCTTCTCTGAGGTCAAAGGTGATTGGGACCATTGATGTGTTTTGACGTTGGGAAACATTACAATAAGATACCACTACAGCTTGATGTGACCACCAACCTGTCAACCTCACAACAAAACAATAGAAGGGTTTGTGTGTGTGTGTGTGTGTGTTGCCCTAACGTGTGTTACTCCATTTTTCTGCACTGTGATCGATCGTACCATTCTGTACCTGAGTACACTTGTGTCATCATTTACATGACACATATTGAGGTGGTTGGGTAAGAATGGGTCCCGGGCTCCTCCTGTCCAGGTGTCGAAGTGTCTTTGAGCAACACACTGAATCCGTATAAATGTCTGCATGAATACAGCTGCTGTGTTCACACCAAACAGAAAGAGATTTTGCTACATGTAAACTCAGCTTCCAATAGGAATACCCTTCCTGATACTGCGGTGACTGCCACTTCCACCATCAACAATCAAGATGATTGCAAATATTGCTGCCTGTTGTGCAAGTCCCAGAAATGACAAAAAGCACTCTCCTTCTTGGTTGTATCCCAGTAAATTCAAATTAAACTAATTGAAATAACTTAGAGCCGAGAAATATTGTTATTCTCAACAGCAGAAACCTTCAGATTTTAGTATAACACACTGACACTTGCGTGTACTGGATTTTGGGTTCATATATACTGCACAGCTGTACAGCTGAATACACAGTATCAGGTGTGACAGTACCTTTAAGGCTCATTTATGTACAGAAAGAAATATGCTGAACTTAAACAATGTAATCATCATCACCGTCAAAATGTGTATCTACAGACACAACACATTAGCATTTACTCATACCAGTGTATGTGCTGCCCAAGAACAAATGAATGAGCCAAAAGTGGAGACTGTGTAACCTTGCAAAGCCAGGCTCTGAGTTACAGTCAGAGTTTTAGAGTCATTTGAGTCAGTGTTATTACAGAAATACACTTAATCTGGCACCAACTAGTTCCTAGAGCAAACAGCAAGGAGCACAGCAGCTCCTGCAGCCTTTTCAACACACTACTCCAGAAATATAAATATGGTGTAAAAAGCAGGGATGCACATACCTACATGATGCTAATGGTATATCCCTAAGATCTTATTTACTTTCCACCGTGAAAGTGTTTTCATTTACATAGCACACATTCGGGAAATGAACACTCACAAATGAACTGACAAACACACACACAGATATAGATATATCACACACACTGTAACACATATCCTTGCCAGTGAGTGTAGCCATGCAATACTGCAGGCTTTACATTCTGGGAGGGTCTGGAATCCTCTGTCAGCAGCAGTGGCTGATTTTACCCTGTTACATTTACAACGGAAACAAAAACATGGCCTTGGGACATCACAGCAATATATAATGTACACAGGAGTGAGTCTCTAGAGTGTGTGTGTTTGACTTCTATGAATGCATGTTCATAGGTGTGTGTGTGTGTGTGTGTGTGTGTGTCTGTGTGAATTTAAAAGAAAAAAGGCAGAGTGAGTTATGTGTTAATTATGAGAGTGAGACATGTAGAAAAACTAGGCCATGGACTAAGAGGAGATACCAAAAATGGACTGAGAAAACAAAAGACACCGGGGTATCTGGTGAACAAGACAATTTATTAATGACATGAACCAGCAGGGTATGACTGCACAATGCTATTATATTGCTCTGATATGAGTCCCCTGAGTTTCAAAGTTTAGGTGAAAAACACCAAATAAGCTCAGTGATAGTTCACTTCTCTGCTTCAACAAAGGAACCTTCTTTAATGCACTGAAACACAGGCTTACAAGCTCTGTGTCCTTATAAGGTACAAACTGGACTGTGCTGAACTGTGCAGGGGTGTGGCAGAGTTTATCAGCTTGTATTTTAGCTACTGGCCGCAAAGAAAAAACTTTCTGTATCTGACTCAAGTCACGGATTTGATGACTTCAGAGTTCAGAATCCAAAAAAGCCTTAGTGACTCATGACTTTACTCGAACATGAGCCTCATGACTTGAAAGACGTGATCGACTCCCCAAGCCCAAAGTGGAGGAATCTTGGCTGGTGCTCAGCGAACTGAGCAGACACTCAGGCCAGTGTGCACACTGTAGATGTACTGAGGAGTAGTTGTTCTGATATGTAAGAGAAATAATGTTGAATAACTTTATGACATAAAAATGTCAAACATTAGTTGTTCAGAGTTCATGTAGTCGAGAGAACATAGAATAAAATGCAGTACTGTAGGACCAACACTACAAAACCATGTATCATGAGCTGAATGAAGTTATATGTTAAAGCTTAACAATACATTGTAGTATTTTTTATTAACACTGATAGACACATAATCAAATGGATCAGATTTGAACTGCTTTAGCTCATTGTTTTGGTCAGCTGCACAGAGATTGTAATGACCCCAGACTGTATATAAAAATGGATGAAGCTAACTTCAGTCATTGTAGGTCCACACTTTAAAGGCAGGAGTTCGGCATTTGAACATCACCATGTTGGGTTTTTTTGGATCCAGAAGTGACCATATTTGCTTATGAAGGGAGGAGTGAGGAGGCAGGTCTGACCCTTGAACCCAAGGACACTGCCCAATGTGTATGAGTCTTACGTTCATGTCAATCAAAACTGACCTCACACCCAAACATTTCTCTTTTTGAAGCCTAATATGTACTTCACGATGAAATTATTTTCTGATGAAACACTGAGAAAGAGCTGACTGTATCTACCGGCATCAGAACGACTTGTATGAACAATGTACTGACTGAGTGCTTTATGATTGAAAATGCTGGTTTTGGATTTTGATTGTCGCCATAGTTTTTTGGAGCCCGCATCTAATGGCCATTGGGAGTATTACACCTTTTTGCACTTCTCCATTGGCCTAATTTTTGACACCCAGTTGCTTCATCCATTTCTATAAACAGTCTATGGTAATTCCCACATTCTGTACTGTGTTGGATTTCAAAATATTCAATCATGCATGTAGGGTTGTCGCTTTCTTTATTGATTACTCATTTTCTTCATTAATTTGCTCAGTATCATTGACAAATGTCCATCACAGATTCCCAGAGCCACAGGATGTGTATTTAAATATCATGTTTTGTCAGGCAAAAGGTCCAAAACACAAGAATTCAAGCCCAGTAATTCAGCCTTTCGTTTACATCCATTACGTGACACGTTAAGAAGATGAAACTGAGGATGAACAATAATATTGGAACATCATAACAGAATATTATTTTGTTGATCAATCGATTCATTGACAATTCTAAGCACATCATCTAAGCACAGTAAGACTTTATAAGCTGATGGCTGGTGTTTTGCTAACCTTAGCTTTGGCTAAACAGAGTTGTGTGAGTTGTGTTCGTGTCCACCTGATGAATCAATATTCACTCTTCTTTTAGCTCTGGTTTGGTCTCCACCAGCTGCTGAGAAAAGACACCTTTTCACGGAAAATTAAATTCATAGGTTTTGTATGAAACAGATTATCACAGCCCATAGTAACATTTAATGTCCTCTCCCTGCATTAGTTAGGGAGGATCTCAGGGTGGATGGATGGGTCAGTAGAACAGTGGTGTTTAACACAAAAGACCAGTGTTAGTTTCTCATTTCAAATCAAACCCTAACATTACTTTGAATCTGAACTGTACCTTATACTCAAGCACAAGCTTGTTATTCAAACAATTAAACCAAAGATCCTCACTTTTAACCTGAAATCTGATTTTTCCTGTAAGATAGATAAGATAAGAACAAAATCTATATACACCCAGGAGCATTGCTATGTGGATTTGAGAGGTGACACATTACTAACTGGTTATCGTTTTTTTCAATTAACAAGCTGTATATGATTGTAGAATTTAAATTACAATAATGTGTTCATCTTTCATTATTTTTATTCATTATTTTGAGCATTTTGATCTTTAAAATGTGTAAACCCAGAGACGTTCCAGCTGAGAGCGCCGTCTTTTTCATAATTAACTAATTAACACAATTTCCCTTCAGGGAGCAATAAAGTTTCTGATTCTGAATTTTCAGCAGGTTTCTTGTTCACTTCCTGCAGCAGTTCCTCAAACCAGAATGACTGAAGGTTTTCTTAGGTTTTCAGCCCACTGCTTCACTGTGTTTGAGTTGTATTTGTCCTGTTCTTAACTTGTGAATCTCTCCCTTCAGTGTCTGTGGCCTCTGTGTGCACATGGCCCAATGGTGTCATGCCCTTTTATGGTCATTAGCAGGATGTTTACATATGCCAATGGCCACACACTCACTTTACAAACTGATTGGGATTCATTAATCTAATGGTGCATTTCCACTGGTGCCACCTCCCTTCGCTTCGCCCTGGATCAGGCCGCCTCGGTTGCATTTCCATTGCCGAGGACAGTCCCTCCTCCGTGTTGCCAGTCGTCAGATGAAGGAGGAGAAAGTTGATGAAGGAATCTTCAGATTTCTCCTGTTGTGGCGTCAGCAGTTTGAAGATTGTTTCAGGCGAGAAATGTGTGGTTTTGACTTCAAAAATGCTGTTAATTCATCATTCACTTAATTAGAGTCTGGTTAAAAACTTGCTCCGACGGAGATGTGAGCTCTCGCTACAACCTCCATCAGCTGTTCCACTGACCGGGCGCTCAGAGCTCATGTTTTTTTCTACCGATGTTTTTAAATAAAATTTTAACATTGCGCTAAAGCGCTGTTAAACCCATCTGTTTAGTGGCTTTCCCCACATAGTAAAAACTTGTTATAACTTGACAGCTTGCAGGGACAAATGCTTTCATGTCGCGCAGTGATGACACAACGATGCAGTGATGATTCCGACCAATAAGATTTTAGTACCTGCTCGTACCTGACCGGGTTCTTTTTTTGGAACCGCAGGAGAGGAGGTATGAAAAATCGTACCTGTTCCAGGTACTTTTTTGCCAGTGGAAATGCGCTAAATGCGAGGCGAGCGGGACAAAGCGAGGCGGCTCCAGTGGAAATGCGCCTTAAGAATACAGCTGAGATCATTTCTGCCATTTAAGTACACTTCACCAACACTTCATAAAGATCTTTCTTAAGAGCAAATTTAAGAAAAAACTTACAAAGATGTTGGTGAATGAAGCTCAGTGAGTGACACAGGCACCTCCTTGCATGTCTGATGCTCTCCAAACATCATTATGCAATTCAGACAATTCAGGTCACTAACTCTGCTTTACCCTACCCAAGCTGTTTTTACACGGGTACTGGTCGTTTTCAGAGGTTAAGGACAGGCTGTCTTAAAACCGGTCTCTAACTTGGTCTGTTTTGTGTTAAGCCAGTACAAGTTTGCTGCTTTCTTCAGCTGCTGGAAAGGAGATAGATGAGAGGACTGAGAGTGAACCACCCAGAGGATGTAACATAAATCTCCAACATTGACCAAAAAGAGGCTTAAACATTATGCAGAGCTGCAAAGTTGATGATAATTCTCTTTGGGTTTATTACTGTGAATGACCTCTTTCACTCCACATTGAAATATAGATCTCTGAACTCTCATCTGCTGTTCACTGACATTAAACAGAAGAGGTGAAAGTCTGGGCCACCAGCTGCAGTGCATTGTTGTCATTGCAATTTATGTGACTCAGGTATGTGTTAGTGACGTGCATGAAGCAGTGTATGCATATGTAATGTTTGATATAATGGGTATGAAAGAAATGCAAGTGACACTTACCAATCCTGGATTTTGCTGTACAGACACAAAAAGTTGATTTATCAATCTAGCTGGGCTTTATATCATCGTATGAAGCAATGTTGCCATCAAGTCTGTGCACATATTTCTAGAATGTAATTTATAATTAACAATTTATCTGGATATGCACATGCATGTCTGTTGAAGGGTAAATTATTTTCAAAATGTACAATATCGTACTGCACACAAACCAGATTAACTTGTGACACATTCATAAAGACAAAGTTTACCTTTAACTTTTTGTTTTCTCAGTTTGTGTCTCAGTGTTTGTGCTGGTCAATCACTTTATGGTACAACAGGTGTCACCCCCTGCTGCTGCCCACATTATTTTTGCAGCATTTCCTGAGTCCCCAGATTCCTGATTTCCCTGTTGTAAAACAGACAACTTTATATTTACTTCTTGCTGTTTTGTTTCTGAAACACATTGACATGTAAATTTAAACATGAACAATACTCTTATTGATGTGAAAGTGTTTTTTTTTTCTTGACGGACTCTGGTGGTTGTCAATGTAACAAACCCTGGTGTGGCAGTGTTTTATGTAGGAAACAGTGATGGAGAAAGTATTCAAGCACTTTACTTAAGTAAAAGTACAAATAAACAGACAAACCTGTGATTTAGTTAAAGTTAAAGTACCACATCAACATTTTTATTTAAGTAAAAGTAAAATAAGTATTACCTCTAAAGTTTACTTAAAGTATTAAAAAGTATTTTACAAGCACGTTCCCTGATGCTGTGGCCTATAATATCATTAAGAGCTGACTGCAAATGTTCCTGGCCAACATTTTAATTACAGATACTTCAGGTCATGCTGCTTGTGCCATCAATCTGGCAATCTGGTAATACCTTTAAAAGTTTTTATTTAAGCAGGTCTAACGTCATCTGCCTGCTCTGAATGGTTCAGTGCACTGATTTCCCTTTAACTACTGATTATGTAAGAAAATTTAAAACATAGCAATATAACTGCAACTGTAGGAATGTAGTGGAGTACAAAGGAGAATTATTTTCTTTTAGATGTAGTGGAGTAAAAGTGAAAAATACAGATACATGAAAATTGCACTTAAGTACAATGACAAGGTGCATGTACTTTGTTGCATACTGGTAGGAGAACTTAGTTTTGTAGACATGAGGTATTATCTGTGAGAAAACAAAAACAAACAACTGTTTCATTTCAATAGTTTTCTTGGTTTAAACCTGGAAGATTATGAAGAACAAATAAAGAACAATGACCCTTTTCACAATACATACAATAATTTTACTACTATAGCACAGGTAATAAACTAGCATTAAAGCTGATCTGAAATGAAAAATTGATTTTTAATCCTTTTTAGAAAAAACTTCATTTGTTTTTTATTTTCATATCAAAGTTCCCCTGGTCTTCCCTGGTCAACCAATAGTATCACTCCATCCACCTGTCAATCAATCTGCAGCTGGTGCCACCGTCCACATAACTGCTGGACTGCTGTCAAATGTTGACAGAGAGTAGTAGCAGCTGTAGTAATCAGTAGTTTGTAGGAACAGGACTGTTTGTATCGTAAAGCTGTGGTCACACCAAACACACAGCAAATTTCTCACACAGTGTCATTACATAATGACTAAATACAAAGATGTGAGTAGCATTTTTTTTTTAAACTTGAGCAAAAAATTAGCTTCACTTTGTATCACAAAAACCAATCAGCACTGAGTATCCAAGATGCAGAACGAGCTTTTCATTGCCGTCTGTGACCGTCCAGAGCTGTGTGATAGTGGGGATAAAACCAAAGAGACGGCTTTTCATTGATTGTGGGACGTCCACAACAAGCAAAAAGTAGAAATATTTGTGTTCATTGTTGATGGGTGGCAGTTGTGACAGTTTCTGAGAACTACTATAGGCTGTTGAGCGAAGTGAAATCTCACAGTGGCCGAATATGTACTTCAGATTTGGTGTGGACGCAGCTTTAGTTAGTTCTGAAACAAACTGTAGTGTTTGTTACAGTGTTGATTTTGATTCTGCCATTGAACATCACTTCAGTTTAGTTACCAGGTGGTGATAAACAAATGTCTGTTGGTGGTTGGATGGTGTTTAGTAGGTTAGTTTCTGGTATAGTGTAGGATCAAGAAAGCACAGGATATGTAGTGGCTTGTTTCTGGAGAGGCACCACAATACAAAGCCCTAACGTTATCTAGTAATGTTAGCTAGCTAGCTGTGATGTTTGTTGTGTACAGTGTATATGGGGCAGTGTAGGCTACATTTCCTGTTTATGCCTGAAGTGCATCATGATATGCACGCTAGATACCTTCAAAATGTCATTTCAGTACAGCCTTGAGTGGTTTACAGTCATCCAACATGCAGACAGAAAGTACAACAGCTGCTTTATAGAAACACCACATCCTTACAGATATGAGTTCTGTGTGGGTATTTTAAAAGACTTTGTGGAGTAGTAAAACTAATTGCTGTGAAAATATCAAGAAAAGATGGAAGAAGGAAGGAAATGTGTGTACCAACTGAACTCATTTTGCTGAAACTGTTATAATCTCTGCTTCTGATCAATAATTATTTGGAGAGATGACCAGATGGATGAGTGGACTTTTCTTCAGTTTCTCTCATATTTCATATTTTTCATATATATAACTTTCTTCTTCCTTCTTCTTTCACTGTCTCTCTTATCTTCTTTTTTCTTGTTCTTACTCTTACTATTACTCTTTTCTGTTATTCTTCTCTAAAGTATGTTTTTGGACTTTATAGGATGGCTATGGTTCAGGTGGTAGAGTGGGTCGCCTATGAATCGCAAGATTGTGGGTTTGATCCCCGGTTCCTCCTGTCCATGTGTCGAAGTGTCCTTGGGCAAGACACTGAACCCTAAGTTGCTCCCAGTGGTGGCTAGTGCCTTGCATGGCAGCTCGGTAGCCATTGGTGTGTGAGTGTGTGTGTGAATGGGTGAATGAGATGCCTTGTAAAGCACTTTGGGACCTAGCTAAGGTCAAGAAAGTGCTAAAAATGTACTCCATTTACCATTTATCATTTACTTTCCTCGTACTTGTTCTGTCTATTTCCCATTTTCTGCCAAACAGGAGTGTTTTGCTGCCTTCTTTGATTTTATTCACTCTTTATATTTTTCCCATGTTTTACTTTCTGTGCTTGTTCTTGTCTTATCTTATCCGTGGTATCATCTTTTCCTCCTGTCTTCATTTTTTCATCTTTCATCTTTTCACCTCCCATCTTTTATCTTTCTTACAACTTTTTCTTCTTCCTGATTTCTTCTATCTTCCAGTTTTCCTCCTTCATTGTTTTTGAGCTGGTTTGTCATCTTTCATAATCTTCCCTTTGCTCACAGTTTTTCCCTTTGCTTTTGTATATATCTACATTTTTGCCATTCCTCCAAATTTTGGATCTTCCTTCTTTCTTCCACTTTCCTCTTCTCCCCATTTTATTTCGTCTTCTGTTTTCCTGCACAGCTTAATCTTATTGTTGTCTTCAGATGTTCTGCTCTTTTCTCCTCTCCCCTGTCTAATTCATTGTAATGTGATTTTTTTTGTTTTTATTTTAGAAAGTCATCCAAACATTTATTGTGCGTAACAGTGCTTTAATAGTTGCATCTCTTGAATATGTAAAGCAGCAGGATGGTGGTTTTCACTGCCCTGTGTTCCTCTTTCTCTTTTTAATTGTCTCTCTCACTGTTTAACTGTGTTGCTGTGTGTCTGGTTGTGTCTCTGGGCTGTGGGACAGCCACTGCCTCCGTCCTCCATCATCCTGCTGGGCAGAGCAGCTGAATAAGCTCATTGTCGGCCTGTGGAGAGTGCAGGTGCACCTCTTCTTTTTCACCTCCGACCCTCGGCCCTCGACCCCACAAAGCCCTTTGTGAACTCTATTTACTGGCGACTCCAATGAAACTGCAGTCCATTACCAACATCTCCTCTCTCCCTTTCTCTCCCTATTTTCTACTCCTCTCAAGAAACCAATTAGCGACAATACAAGTAGGTTAGACTCTCTATTCAGAGTGGGCATTGTTGAACACAATACCAGGAAGCATTGTGAGTTAACAATTAGTGGCAATGGGGCAGTGTAGAGTGTCACTGACATTGTTGGGAGTTGCACAAGGCTGGGTTTGTTCCCAAAGAGGGAGTTAGACAGGGGTGGAGGACGGGAGCGGAGGGGTTCCCAGGTGCTGAATTAGCCCAAACTCAGCCCATGTGTCCCAGTCACACAAGACGCTTATCAGCGGTGGAGCTCAGGATACAGGATACAGGAATGTGTCCCCGAGAGGGCGTGTTGTTTTCTTTGGGTGTAGATGTTTATGTTAGAGGTAACCCTACCTGGATGGGATTGTGTGTGCATGCATGCAATTCTGTATTTGCTGCTGAAGGAGTGAGTGTATGAGTGTGTGAATGTGCTACCTGTTCTGTTTTTGGGTAGAAATGCAGCTGATTGTGTGCAGATATGAAAGCACCCAGAAAATGTTGGCTTCTTCTTCTTCTTCTTCTTCTTCTGCTTCTTCTTCTTCTTCTTCTGCTTCTTCTTCTTCTTCTTCCTTTGACCTCTTGGACTTTTGAGGTGCATGCTAACACTAACAACGGGCTAGTTTCCATGTGAGGCTCCACCTGGCCAGTGACTCGATGCCAGAAGGTCACGACCAAAAGTTCAAGGGTTCAGCCATCATTGTTATCCACTCCCAACACCCCGAACACACCCCCGAACACACCCCCGCTACAGCATGACATCATGGCACACACAGTCAGGGAGTCTGCAGGAGGAGGAGGAGGAGGAGGGCCGACGGCCGGACAGCAGTGTGGAGACTCGGCCGCTGACAGCTGAGGCTGGCTGGACTCAGCCTGAATGCTCACCTCTGTTCAGTAATGAGAAAAGTAAGACGACCGTGAGATTTCATCAGTTCTGTCTGACACAATTAGCTGTTCCAGGTTAACCAAAAAAAAAAAAAAGATAGACATTAGGTGAGGTCAGGAAAGAGATGAGCCTCATATAAGACTTTGTGACACAAATTAACCATTTCAGAAGCACATCTGGTCATTATCACGGTAAACCTCAGTAAACCTAACGTTTCAGAGCAGCTGACAGCAGAATCAGGGCAGGCTCGTCTCTGTAATGTGTTTTCTTTGATCTGAATTGTGCCTGAGGCTCGTCTCACAAGGCAGAGTTATTAAGTTAGCTGGATAAATGAAGCAAGTTAATCCCAAAGAAGCTTTTTTTTTTGTTACTTCAGAAGACTCAGAATCTGAGGAGGTTTTGTAAATTATGCTATAATTTAGTAATCTAAATTTAGTCAACCCCAGTTTACACCACATCTTAACTGAGTCATGAGGACAGAAAAAGTAACTCAAATTACATTAGGAGGCATCCTTCAGAGGCCCTTCACGCTGGATAACTTAAAGAAATTAACAAACTGTACATTTTAGTTTCTCTCAGGGTTACACCAGGAGAAACTTACAAAATCTACTGAGACCATCACCTGACCTGAAGCACGTTTAACTTTAAGTTTAAAGCAGTAATGACACTTAATGCAACATAACTTAAAATATTATACAAACAGCCTAAAATTGTGCTGCTGTGGTAAAAATAATGAATGTAGTAAAACTAAAATTGTTTTTTTTCTAATCACAAAATCTGCTGAAAGACATGAAATCACAGAACAAAATTTATTGAGCACAAAACCCACAATTAACAGTTAAAAGCAAAGAAATGTTGCAGCAGAGTTTACTCTTTACTACTGTGTATGAGGTGGCATCAAATGCAACTGAAGGCCAGAGTCTTGCTTTGCATTTATACTATTCTTTACTGATGTTGATCATCCTTTCCCTAATTTAAATACATTTTGGGGGGCAATTTGAGACTATTAAATTTGACACATTCTTCTTTTAGCGTGCTAACGGCTAAACCTTTCTTATTTAATAAGGATAGTTTAGGTACTGGCACTAAATCCATTCACAGACCAACCTTAATGCCAGGATTGGACTACAGAACAATTCTTTCTACATTCAGATTTAACAGAGATCAATAACAATTTCTCTCAGGTGCTGCATGATGTTCAGCACTAATGAAAGTTTCCCTCTTCTGAAAGTTTTGTGATGAACAGATCTCTGGGAGTCACTGTAACTGAGCATGTGTAGAAATGCGGTGAAAGAAAAATAAACCTTTCTGATGATGGTGCAGCTTCATTGTTGGTGCCACCTTTTCCTTTTTGCAGCCACAACCTTGGTGCACAGACAGAACCTAAAGCTGCTCACACAGAACGCAAAGTGAATTTCTCCCGTGGTGCGGTTACATAACATGTGAATGCAACGTCCCGAGCAGATGAGTCGTGGTATCACAAAAACTAGTCCCATCCCAATTGAGATTACCCAACATCACCAACGACCAGAAATGGAGGACATGTGCATCATTGTTGTCTGTGGCTGTCCGGAGCTTTATGACACAACTTCGACTCTGGATAAAGCCAAGACACTGTAACGTTTTTGGCATTTCTGGGACCTCCACAACAGGTAAAAGGCAGAAATATTTGTGATCTCATTCATTGCTGCTGGCAGGAGTGGCAGTCACTGCAATTTTGTGAAGGAGTACTCCCATTTTCCTGTTGAAGGCAGTGTATGGAAATCTCCTAAGTCCGTCAAGCTGCTGCATTTGTGCGAGTAATGTAAGGCGAAAATTTGCTTGTTGATGCTGTAGCCTCGGTGAGACAATAGTAAAAGCTGCCTCAGGAACCATGTCCACCCTGAGCTAACATCCGACACCTTACAATCTGTTAGGGGCTGCTGTGTCTCAGGTGGTAGACCGAGTCACCTTTGAATCGTAAGATTGTGGATTCGATCCCCGGCTCCTCCTGCCCACATGTCGAAGTGTCCTTGGGCAAGACACTGAACCCTAAGTTGCTCTCAATCGTGGCTAGCACCTTGCATGGCAGCTCTGTAGACATTGGTGTGTGAGTGTGTGGGTGAATGGGTGAATGAGTTGCCTTGTAAAGCGCTTTGGGACCTAGCTAAGGTCATGAAAGCGCTATATAAATGTACTCCATTTAAAGGATACAACAAACCCGGGTAAACACCCAGAGTCTGAGAAGGACACTGTGCAGCTGAATCATTGACATGTAAATTGTAATTGAATTGTAAGAGCAGTGAAGATTCACATATATCGTGCTCATATATCCAGGGTTGTACTAACATTACAGTTATTAATACCAGTCCAAACATTTATTAATGATGTAACAGCATCCTGTGATGGGTAACCTTGTTAAACAAAGTTAAATTGTTTCATAAACACAACAACAACTCAACAAAAGCTTTAAAAGTTTGACTTCACTGTAAGTGCCAGCTGTCAACATGATAGGCTATAATCCCTCGAATCTTACAAAGTGAGGAATCACTCACTCACTAACTTTAGAGGGTTTAAATTTAATGATTGAGAGTAAATAAATAACTCTTGACTTGGTATTACTTGGAGACGTGGGGCAGCGGGTGCAGGAGGCTGGAGATTTTCCAGACTGGTGGCAATTGTGCAGCCATCCCAAACAACCCTGTTTCTATTTCTGTTCGCCCTCTTCATCTCTTCCCTCGCTCTCACCCTCCTGTCCCCCGTTCAGGATTGTTTGTTTATTCTTTTCTCTGATTCTTTCTGCAGTTAATTACGTCATTGGTTTCTAATTGCTGAGTTGACTTTGAGTACTGTCCTCGATTTTATGCTGTTTTTTCTTCACAAAATCTGGGTCATGGCATCCAAAAACCTCATGAGGCAAAAGTGCTGAATGAGAATACTAATAGATACTAATAGAATAAAAAGAAAGGAAGGAAGAGGAAAAGAAGGAGAGAGCCAAGAAACAAGACGGCAGCAGGAGGCTCACATACACTCCTGACTCTGTTCCCACATTCTGTAAAGTTTTTTACGTGCGCAGGAGAAGCCAAATAAAAGACAGGAAATAAAGAGAAAAGGAGAAAGAATGAGACTGAAACTGAAGATGGAAAAAAACATAGTTGAAACGTGAACCAGAGGTACGTCTGGTCTAATAAAACACTGTGGAGAGAAGCAGGAAACAAAGAGACACACAAAAACACCACTACAGACTTTTTTCACACAAAGCAACACTGAGACAGCACGCTAACAACCAACATTATGTCATCTAAAAGGAAAGTTACAGTTTGCAAAGAAATGCTGAGATTCAACAAGTTGTAAACAAAGCAACAGTTTTTCCAGATTAGCTAAACCACTGAGCTGAGGCCAAAGTCCAGCAGCTATCGCTCATCGCACAGGAGAGCTGTGCAGGTTAATGGTCAGACTCACTTTCTGACCACATTATCAGAAGGAAAATAACAGTCCGTCAACCAAACAGACCGTCCCAGAAAAGGATGTGTTCGCCTGAAGTAATATGAAAGATGCTTGTTTTATTTTTTCAATTTTTCAAATTTGCTTTGATTTGTATATCCAGAGACTTCCTGCCAAAACACTCACCAAGTAAAACTTTAAAAAATATCCTTTAACATTAAAACCTGCAATGTAGAACTTTGACCCCCTCTTGTGGCTGTGAGTGGAGTTACACCAACAGTGTCGACGTGCTTACGACGCATGCTCTTTATCCTCACACCCACAGCAGCGCGACAGTGTGCAAATAATTGCAGAGAAGGGTGCAACGATTAGTCGACATTGGCGACAATAATCAATAATAAAAATTGTGGACAACAAATTAAACAGTCAAGTATTGTTGCCAGAGGTGTTTTTCAACCAAGTTAGGCATCTCCCTTCTTGCCTAGAGTTGCACATGTGCAATAGCATTCAGTGGCAAGTAAACAATATGGTGGCAGCCGATACTGAGCAAATTTTTCAGTAGCAGCTAACATCAGCAGTAAAGTTGATTAAAAGATGTATTTATAAAGGAAGTATCCATCTTTCTTGTCTTTAATATTACCGTATTTTCCAGACTATAAGCCGCTACTTTTTTCCAACACTTTGAACTTAAACACCGGTGTTTCTCATGTATCAGCGGCACGAAGCTCATTGGCTTATTACAAGCTAGCAAGCTCCATGCCGCCGATACATTTAGCGTCGTCACATCAGACCCGGTCCGAGTGGACAACATGAAACTGTTCGAATAAATTCAATAGCGGCTTATGTACAGGTGCGCTCAATAGTCCGGAAAATACGGTAATTAGCACATCATTTAAACAACCTCATACTCAACTTAAAAGCTGCTAGCTAAGTTAAGCCAGTTAATAATTATGTGATTTATAATCTGATTAGTTGACTAATTATTTCAACAGTTGATGATTATTATTAAAACAGTTGCAGCCCTTTTGCAGAAAAGAAAAAAAAAACAGTGGAATGGCCATTATTAAATTTTTTTCTCTCTACAATAATTTAATACTTTAGCAACAATAACAAAAACCTTTCCTTTTTTTTTTATTTGGAGCATCACACTAGGGTGGCAGTGGCTCAGTAGGTTGGGAGTTTGGTTGGGACAAAAGACAAAAAGCTGAAGGTGGACTGGTGGCTGAAGAGGTGCCGGTCCACCATCAGGGCACTGCCCCCCAACCCCCCAACTGCACAAGCCTCAGTCTGGAGACACAAGCCTCTCCACGCATGTTGTGGGGCCCATGTGAGTGATTGTTTGGGGCACTATTTCAGAGCGTAAACTGTGTTTCGTTGTGTGTATACACGTGATGATAAAGATTCTTCGTCTTCAAATCTTTCTTGGATGCTTACCCTGTCTTTGTGGGCAAATCAGTCCAGTTAGTGCTGGTTGACATAAAATGCTACAAGAAATATATTTTTATTATAGTACTCTACTAGCGTAGCTTTGCATACTTCACAAAAATACTTATTCATCTCACACTGGACTTTATGCACCCACACAGGTCGTCCATTGTCTGATACAGGCTCCTGTCTCTTTAAAGTCCTTCTAACCTGTCAAACGTCCTGTTGGTCTGATTGGCTAACTTTCCAAGATGTATTTGTGAGCCCTGCCTTCTCATTTTGTGAAGAATTCCTAATCGTCTAAATACCATCAGAAATATGAGTTAATTTAGGGCCACTTGAGGGCAGTGTAGTGCAGCAAAAGTGAAGCAAAAGTAAAATGCATTGATATACTGCCACTAGATGCTGCACAACCCATATCAGCCAATGGCAGCGCATACGTCATGACTGCTGGTAGCTTGGGGATGTACCAGTGGGCTTTGGCAAGCATGGTAGTGAATGTAAACAAATTCTTGCACACACAAGTTTCTCTTAAAAACACTTTCGATATGTCCCAAACTAATATTTTTAATTGTTATGTAGATTAACTATAAGTCAATTTGAAGGTTTTCAATATAAAAAGGGAGATGTTTGCTTCAGTTCCAGTATATACTTATGTGTATACTTAAGCCTATGTGTCATCATCAAGCGTAAAATACAGATGTATAAAGATATCTGACAGCCAGAATATTCTCCAATGTACTGGTTCCTTTCATGTTCCATCCATCCATCCATTTTCTACTGCTTGTTTGAGTCGGGTCATTGGGGCAGCAGCCTAAGCAGAGACACCCAGACTTCCCTCTCCCCGGCCGCTTTGTAAAACTCTTCCCGGGGGATCCCAAAGTGTTCCCAGGCCAGCTGAGACATAGTCTCTCCAGCTTGTCCTGGGTCTTCCCTGGGGTCTCCTACCAGTGGGACGTGCCCTAAACACCTCACCAGGGAGGCATCCTAATTAAATACCCAAGCCACCTCATCCGGCTCTTCTCAACGTGGAGGAGCAGCGACTCTACTCCAAGCTCCTCCTGGATAACCAAGCTTCTCTCCCTTTCTCTAAGGGAGAGACCAGCCACCCTACAGAGGGGGCTCATTTCAGCCGCTTGGACCCGGGATGTTGTCCTTCCAGTCACTACCCAAAGGTTACGATCATAGGTGAGGGTGGGAACAAAGATCGACCAATAAATCAAAAGCTTTGCCATTTGGCTCAGCTCCCTCTTCACCACGACAGATCTGTGCAGAGTTCACATTACTACAGACACTGCACTGATTCACCTGTCGGTCTCACGCTCCTTCCTTCTTTCACTCGCGAACAAGACCCCAAGGTACTTGAACTCCTCCACTTGGGGCAGGATCTCTTCACCGATCTAAAGGAGGCTCCTTACATGTTTTCATACGTAATTTTCAGTCACTGAACTTTGTGAATGTGAAGACATAAATACCAATACCAGGCAAGTATTCTCAGTGATATATATACTGACGTGGCTATTTTACAATAAATAAAAACATTAATGGAATAACAAGACAGTGCTTGACTTCAAAGCTAGTGACCCACAAACAACACTGCTTTGCCAACTTTCTTTCTGATATTGCCCCTTTGCAGCTGTTGTGTGTGAGGCTTGGCAGCATATTGCTGACTCAGTTTGTGAAACAGAAACCAACAAAGAAATGAGATGATAATGATGGTTATCAAGCCCATACAGTCATTCCAACGTTATTTCCAAGGCAAAAGCTGTGTTCTGCTCCAACATGTGCTTTCATCAAAACAAGATGGGCTCCTGGGGAGAAGCAAGCTTAACATCAGTGAACTGATGCAAACAGCGCTCTGCAGCAATCACAACCTTAACAACAAGTTGTGAAGGCATGACAACTCCACCTTTGTTTCAAAGGTGAAGCAGGCAGTAGCTTCACTGTGGGCACAGCAGCGGATACAGTTTTGTTATGACGCACATCACAGTCACACTTGACCATCGCCTTCCTCACAACCCAGCCAGCAATATAGGAAATCACATTTTCTGTAAGTTTACCAAGACCTAGAGTGACATACCTATGCTCAGCCACCACAGTGCTCACATCCTCTAACTTGCTAAAGATGCTAACTTACTTGTGAAAAAAGATTTCCTGTTGTCCTGTCGTCTTGTGTCTACTGTTTGGTTAGTGCAACCAAAAGCAGCACGACACTGCGGCACATTGTCAGTAAAATCATCGGCCTCCAACACTACGACTGGCCACGAAGCTGTTGACAAGTACATCCCCAAGATGGCAGCGGCTAGAGGCGTGCGGCATCTAGTGGTAGTATATATATGGTAAATGTATTTGTGTAAACAAATCTTTAATATTTGATTAAGTTCTCCACCAACTCTAGACATAAATATTTGTATTAATCTCCTAAATTCTTCATTTGCTTTATTCCTTTTTTCCCCAGCTACTCAGTTGACTTGTAGACTGTTTAGTGCTGGGCAGGTAACGTTAGCTTTATATGGGATTTTTTTTCTGTGGGGTGGGGGCAGGGGGGCTGTAAACTGCTGCTGATGAGAGAGGTGGAACAAATCCAAAAGAGTTTGTGGGCTATAAAACCAAAAAAATGAGCTGAAAAATTGTAAAATGTTGAGGAAATCTGTGAGTTTTATGACTGTGCACATCTTACATGTGTAGTAAATTGATCTGTCGTTAATATAAATGAATAATTAATGCAGCCTCATACATGTAAAGTATATGTTCAGACGTGCGTTTGTCCAGCTGATGTGCGCGCCCCATTTCCGTGCAGTTGAACGCACACTGAATCAGCAAAAGTGAGTCATTTCATTTAATTAGTGATGCAATGGCATGAGAGCCAACACACGCACACTCACACATTCATCCATACGCACTTAATCCCTCCCTCATTAGGTGTATTGTGGGGATGCTGATGTAATGCAAGTTAATCTGTTGGCCTCTGGTTGGCTCGGCGGCCCAGCGGGAGCTCTTTGTGTGGGACATTACCCCGGCCCCGCCCCCTGGAGACAGGTTCATTAAGACTGACGCTGATACCCAAGTATCCAGACCTTTTGTGTGTGTGTGAGTGGGTGTGTGCCCGCGAGAAACAGTGTGTCGCAGTCAGTTATACAATGCAGTGAAGAAGACAGCCATAAAGGCACTGTTTTCTCAGCATGTGCCTGAGCTCACGTAGGCCAGAAATTTTGACTGGCGTGCAAGTGTGTGTGTGTGTGTATAGTTCAAAAGGCATATATCTGAGGTAATGGGGCCATTTTTCTGTCATCCAAACTTTAAAGAAGGACCTTCCTGCTTTTGCAGGAGAAATTAAAAAAAAAAATTGGAGGGGACTAAAAATTTAAAATGAGACACTTAAAACATGAACATAAAATAGAAGTGAAGCTAAAAATTTAAAATGAGATGCTAAAAATTTATCTTGTAAGTGGCAGTAGATCGGAAAAATAGTTTTATTTCACATATACAGTATACATAGTATAGTAACATATTCACACAAATTTTTGCCGATTATGTTTTCATGACCTTTTAAATTTAATCTCAAAGAAGGTTTACAATAAACTTCTGTAAAGTGTTTTTCATCAGTTTTGGTCAGATTAAAATCTAAAATCTTATAAAAATTTGTATCAAAATTTCGTTAAAGTCTCAGAAGAAAAAAAAATCCCTATTGAGGGTTTTTACTTCACATATGTTTTTATGATTTGTATTGATGCATTAACATGCACACTGTAAAAATACTAATTTAATTCATGAAAATTTTAATAAAATTACAAAACATTTAAATGTCTAATGTAATAATACAATCTTATTTTTTCACACATAGATAAATACAAGAAATATACATCCACAAATGTATCAGTTTCACAATTATTTATTTTATTAAATAGATAAAACTATTAAAATGAAATTATATATTGTAACAGATATTATTAAAGTTTGACACAGTTTATGACAAGTGAAACATTGGTTCTGTAATTTTGCAGATGTGATTGTAGATTGACAGATATCTTGTGTATCTACAGGTAAAATTTTCAACAAGTATCAAATTAATAAATGTATTTTTTCAACAGTATATTTAAAAAAAAAAAAAAAAGTCCTTTATCGAAAAATAAAAACCCAAAAATTACATAAGATTCAAATTACATCCTGTATTGTAATTACTGTAAATTACTGTATTTTACAAATATGTTATTGTCTGTAATTCTGTAGCATTTTGTTTGTTCATTTTAAGCAATTTTAATAAGCTGGTTATGTTTTGTATGTAAAATCTTAATCTGCCATTTGTAACCATAGCACACAGACAACCAGAGCACAGCACAAAGTCCACTTTCCCTCAGAGGTGCTGTGAAGTGTCTCCAAACTGTCCTTAGAAGTCAAGTAAATATTCACTTCTGTTGCTTCTTAGTCCACATTGAAGTACCTGAGATAAAGTGTTTAGTGAACTCTCCACTTCTGCATGTCGCCTTATGACCCACTGCTGATTAGAAACTCAGCAAATTCAGTGTGATAACAAAGTGTCAAATGACAAATAAAAACAAAATGAGTGTTTATTCTCAGTCAGGCCTCCAGGCTGCGTCCCTTCAGACCACCAAAATTAAAAATAGGAGCAGGATTATTTGTGGGTCGGTATGGTTTTAAGCATGTCAGATGGTGTGTGTGTGTGTGTGTGTGTGTGTGTGTGTGTGTGTGTGTTTGCGCCCCTTTGCTGCCAGCAGTGCACTTAGCATGGGCTTTAAATAGCTAACTCAAATAAAGTAAGAGGAGGCCGGGGATCAGAGGCTGAGAGGGACTCTGTGAGGGAGGCATTCCCGAGCGGAAGCCGGCCTTTGGATTTCCAAACACCATTCGGAGCGAGCAATGCCAGGAATGTGATGTCGTCCAGCAGCGGCGGCGGCTGTGAAAACCACCGGTCCACCAGGTGCTGGTGTTGCCGCCTGACAGGAAGTGCAGCAGGAAGTGCGAGGCAGAGGTCCAGCTGGGGGACAAAATGGCGGCAGGTGAGTCAGCAAAGAGGAGAGGACTGAGAGCAGGGAGCTTCTATCAACCCCGAAAATCTGTGAATTGCTGAAAAGGGAACACGACTCCCCCTCCAAAACAAGCTCTTTCTCATCGACTAACCGCTCTTCCACACTTTGCCTCCTTTTTTTTTACACACTGTGTTAAATTTCTATTCTTTCTCATCCTTTTTACCTTTTGACGGCCTTCTTTGTGTGCAGGCTGTGGGAAAGTTTCCCGTAATGGTGAGGTCATCCACCACCGACAACCACCCCCACCCCACATGCACACACACAGACACACACACACACACACACACACACACACTCACACAGAGCATCACTACACCCCCACCACCCTCCACGTTGTCCCTCCAGGCCGCTCAGGGCTGCAGGACGGCAGTGTGTCCCCACATCTCTGTCCCACTTCCAGTTCCTCAGCGCTCCCCACAGAGACCAGGACCCTGAATAGAGCCTCATTCAGAGCCGGTATCTGATGATCTGGCCTCCAAAGCGAGACACGACGGACGGAGACAGGCGGCCATCAGTGGATCTGTGAGGCACCTGGAGACCTGCGAGGCATTTAAACCACCTTTTTCCTATCGTGTGCAGCCCAAGATGCTCTTTGTCAAACTCACACTTTGTCAGGTTTATTGGAGAAGGTGTTTCTTCTTCTTCTCACTCCGTGAACCTGCTTACGTTGACCTGCCACAGCTTACTGCTCAGAAAACCCAGTGGGTAGAGAAGAGAAGAAGAATGACTCAATATCCAACTGATTATGACTCAAATAGTTTAAAGTTTGGGATCCATGATGATATTTGGTGGCTGATTACTGCCATCTATTGGCACAACTGCAAACTACACTGTGGATTTTCAAAAGGATCAGTTCCCAAAAAATTACAAAATAATATATTTTCTGACAGTAAATGTTAATACATCGCTATTTGTTTTTGTCTTTTTTTTTTACTTGTCCTGTCCAGCAGCTCAGGCAAACAGTGGACAGTCTGGATGCCCATGTGATGCCTGACAGATTTATTCTGGTGGGCATGAGCCAGACAGATTGTTATAGACTCCACCTGTTGCCTCATCTTTATTAATGATGAAATATGGGTAACTGGACCGGACAGGGAGTAGGACTGAGGGAGGGTGGGGAGAAAGTACAGTACACCATACAGTACAACACAACATAATAAACTGGACATTAACACACACAGTGATGATAATAATGAAAATAGTAATACTGTAAATATACATTAAAAAAAAACAAACTGTGCTCTCGCCCTCCCGGGCGGTCTTGCGTGTCCTCTCAAGCTCGGGTCCTCTACCAGAGTCCTGGGAGCCTGAGGGTTCTGCGCAGGATCTTTGCTGTTCCTAGGATTGCGCTCTTCTGGACCGAGGTCTCAGATGGTGCTCCTGGTATCTGTTGGAGCCATCCACCCAGCTTGGGGGTTACTGCCCCTAGTGCCCCGATCACCACTGGCACCACTGACACCTTCACCCCCCACATCTTCTCTAACTCCTCTGTGAGACCTTGGTATTTCTCCAGCTTCTCATGTTCCTTCTTCTTGATGTTGCTGTCACTTGGGATCACTACATCTACCACTACCGCAGTCCTCTGCTGTTTGTCCACCACCACTATGTCCAGTTGATTGGTCATTACCATCTTGTCTGTCTGGATCTGAAAGTCCCACAGGATCTTGGCACGCTCGTTCTCCATCACCTTCGGGGGCGTCTCCAATCTCGACCCTGGGACCTTCAGTCCATACTCAGTGCAGATGT
>OOFC01048340.1:4228-24628 GCA_900323345.1 Pseudochromis fuscus
TGAACAAATTTGTAATAATCCCAGCAACAATTATGATTACTGTATTTTCCGGACTATTGAGCGCACCTGTCTATAAGCTGCTATTGAATTTATTCGAACAGTTTCATGTGGTCCACTCTGACCGGGTCTGATGTGACGATGCTAAATGTATCGGCGGCACAGAGCTTGCTAGCTTGTAAAAAGCTAACGAGCTTCGTGTCGCCGATACATGAGAAACACCGGTGTTTAAGTTCAAAGCGTCGGAAAAAAGTAGCGGCTTATAGTCTGGAAAATACGGTATTTATTTTTTTGGTTTTCAGGCCACTGCACCCACATGAAAATCCCAGGAATACAGGTGTACTAGTCACATGATGCATCAGGTCAGCAAGTGTTAAATATTCATAACTATATTTAGTACATGATCCCTCTAACAGGCAACAAATCATAGTGTATATTAATCCTAGGCTGAATAGTGTTTCCCTGTGGTGGTGAGATCGCAGACCTTGTTGAAACATATTAAGTTCAATTAGTACAAATTTTTAACTTCAGTTAAAAGTCCACCACAGACGACTGATGCCACTAAACACAATGAGGAGGATTAAAGAAATAAAGGCAACATTATACAGTTATACAACACACCTGAAGTTTGACGTCATGTTTTTTCCTCTAAAACCAAAAGAAAAGAAAAAACAGCACATATGGTGTTACCGATACCATATTATATATAAATAAATACCCTGAAGCTCCTGTTCATTTATTCCAGGTAAAAGGTTACAGGTTTATATTTATCATGCAGTGAGTGGGTTGAGGATGTGAAATATTCTGGTAACACATATTGTGTTATGGTCTCATTATTTTTTTTCCTTCCCTTTCCTTGCACCTTGGAGGACGTCTCCATTCTCCATCTTTATCCTCCATCCTCAGCAATTGCTGCCTTTATTCTGAGAGAGGTGCTTCAGTACAGATGGTATCGCTGCATTTCTGAAGTTTGGATCAGTGGTGTGATCATGAGGAATCATGGACTCTAACAGGCAGTGATTTCAAAGAAAGAAAGATTGAGAGAGAGAGAGCTCCAACCTGTGCCACTGCTTTAAACTGTACAGAAAAAAAACCTCAGTAGAAAGAGTTTGTTAAATTATGGATGTCTTTTACTCAATATTTAAAGTGACTGCCTTAATAAATCAGAATTTTCTTTAAAGCTACATATGTTTCTTTTACAAATGACACAGATCAAAAGAAAAATATGGACATATTACTTTTTCCTGACAACTTATTATTGCTTTATCCATTTTCTTTTTTTTTTTTTGTTATTATTCTTTACACTTTAGGAAGAATTATACTTCAGGTTGTTATAAAGAAGGGGTGAAGATTATAGTTGGCCAATATTGATCCTTGACTGCTACAGGAAAACTTTATTGTGTACTTTCATGAATACTTCTCCACATTGATGACCATACCTCTTCAAGGTAACTGCTGGAGTCTCTCCCGGGTCAAGGAGGCAAGATTATTGAAGATGTTGGTGAACAAGTCAAATCTGAGGCTAGATCTTCCTCCTGTATCTTGCCAGTAAAATGAGCAGGGAATTTCTGTTTCCAGCCATTACCAAGTTGAAGATCTTTATTAGATGATCCCCTGAGAGCAGAACTAATATATCTTAAGGCATTATTAGTTTTTTTCTTTTATCCTTCACAGAGAAAACTTAACAGTTCTCCCTTGCTTTTCACAGTTGATTAGATGCTTTTCTTTTTCGTCTAAGTATCAAAGTAGAGAATATGATGAAAACTAGAAAGCAGAGTACAAACCTCCAAGTCATAATTCTGCTGTACTGATGCTATAGACCTCAAACTGTATATAGAAATAAATGATGCAACCAGGTCTCGAAATTGAGGCCAATGTGGAAAAAGTTGTAATACCCCCAATGGCCACTAGATGCTGACTCCGATTGACTTCAATTCAAAAATCAATTTTCAATCATGAAATACTCATGAAAATCAATGGATTTCTTTCATAGGTCATAAGCCACCTCTTCCTCTCAGTGATCTGTTGGTCCATCTGGAAAAAAAGTCCATAAGTACTTATGAGGCTTCAAAAAGAGGAATATTTGGGGGTCTCCAATGAGACCAGTCTCATACACATTGAACAGTGTCCTCAGGGTCAAGGGTCAGACCCAGCTCCTCACTCCATATTCACGGCTCCAAACAACCAACATGGCGACATCCAAGTGCTTAACTCTACATACAGCCTTTGCTAGAGACTGAACACTATTGCCATCTTGTGGTGAAATGCCAGCACTACATTGTTAAATCATGTGCCCATTAAAACAGATACAGATTCTTCAGGGCTTTTTTCAGACAAGATCTCAGGCTCTTAGTCATCTGTTCCTTGGGTAATAACCTCTCTAAACTAAAATCTATTAAAAAAATAAATAAATCATCCACATTAAGTTCCTTAACCTCTGGAGATAATGAAAACTTCCCACAGCCCATGGTGATGTCGAGTGTCTCCAGGTTGCCTGATAGTTTCTCACCATATGATCAAAAGACAGACATTTCACATGCCAGTATAACAGCTTAAAAAATATATATTGCAGACTCTATTTGAGCATCTAAAATCAGGAAGTGTTTCTTGTGGAAAAATCAAAACAAAAAACAATTATTTAAGTAAATGTTGCAACTCACGCACACATCAAGGTCTGATCTCACAGACCTCTCGAATGCATTACTTCTGTAAAAGCTTCTTCTCTATAAAGGTCAGACAACAGAAACACTACAGAAGAAGACAGTGGTAGCTGGTACAACTGTGAGCCTTAGTCTACTGTTACTTCACCAAGATTTCATGTTATCTTCAATTTACAGCCACTGATTGTACAGTTTACACCTGATTATCAGGAGAATATCCTGATGGAGCTCAGTAAAATATCCGAGTGAGAAGTGACTCTTCAATGCAAGTGGTGAGGAGGTGGTTCCCGCTGTCATCAAACTGAATCCAACATGAAAAGACCCGACTGCTTTTACATTTTCTCGCCTCAAGCTTTCAAGACATCCTGTTGTTTTCAGAAAAATACTGTGAAACATCAAATCCGCTATCGGGAGAGCATCATTTTATTTTTCCTCATTTTAAAAAAAATAAGGAGAAGCAATAATTTTGTTATGGAGTGCACTCCTCAGCTCGTCATCTAAACTTTTTTTTTCTAACATTGAGGATAATAAAGTAGCAGCTCTCAATGCAACAGGCGTTATAAAAAACACAAGATCATGCGTCAAAACTGAACTCATCACGACCCCGTTCTCTGCCTCTCTCATCATATCCTTTGAAACCCTGATGTGCTGCTCCAAACCTCTGGAGGGTAATGGCTGCTGGCTTTATAGTCGCAGATGAGAGGTGGAAGGAGAAAAAGGCAGATACATAGACAAAAGAGGGACATAATTGGATCCTATTTGGAAAAGAGCATACAGGGAACTTCTGACCCCTCATTTCTCACCTTGCTGCACACATTTCCAAGCAATATTAGTTTACCTACAGATAACACAGTAAGACCCTCAGAGGTGACGTATTTGAAGTGCAGAGTAGTATTTTTTATGAGGAGGATAAAAAGGCTAATTTTCTGTGGTATTCCAGTCGACTCAGAATCAGTGTGTGTTCATGTGTGTGACAGGCAAACATCAGTAGAGCTGCTTACTACTGGAAAAATCATGCACCGCAGAGTCAGTAGGGCTGGTAGGGCCAACCAAAAATGGACCAAAAAAGGAAAAAATAAGGAAAGTAAAAGATTAACCTGGGGGGAAAAACACCAGGGAAATAAATCACAAACCTATCAGAAAGCATTAACCCTTTTATCTCAAACATTTAGCTGCTGACAGGAAGTGACATGTCAGTCTAATCACCGTAATTCCTCGGCCACTTGATTCCAGCTGATTCTGAAAGCGAAGCTTCCGTACATTACCGTAAAGTAAGTAATATGTAGGGAACACTGCATGGCACGGCATGGCTCCATTGCCTTGCATTGCTGCCGTAATGTATGTAATATATACGAAACGCCCCACTTGTCAGCTTTCAGAATCAGTTGGAATCACGTCGCTAGTCAAAATGGTGGAGGAATTACAGTAAATTGGTTTATGCTAGTCACTCTGTAACGCGGCGATACGCTCAGTGTTAGAGGGTTAAATAATATTTTCCAAAACAGAGAGATATGAAGATTGGCACAGACTTCACTCAGTTTAATGTCCAAAGGAGACTGTTCTTTGGTAGTAAGAAGCAGTGGTGAGTTAAACATTCATATTACGTTGTGTTGCATGAGCCCACTTCTCCTAGTAGCAGGATATCTGCAACACTGTAACCATAGTAAGTCAGCTGGCTGCTTTTTTAGGGTTGTGTTTTTTCCCTCGTGTTAGTGTGCGCGTAAGGTGTGTTTATGGACTGATAGCAGGAGTGGGCTCTACCAAATTTAGATGTGCTACGTGGTCCATGGTAAAAAATGATAATATATATATATACCATGAAATATAGTATCTGCGACTGAAACTACTTTTATAGAATGTGATGTAAAAACAAAAGTTTAAGTAAAAAAAGTTTCTCCTTCAAACTCTGAAGAGCGAGTCTCTAAATGTAACATGAATTCCACATTTAGCCTTTAATTTGCATTCTGCTGATCAGCCCGAGGTTAATTGAATCAAGCATCATTGAACCCTATTAAAAAATGGAGTTGGATGATTTGTTCATATGCTAATGAAAAAATACTTATCACACATGCAGCCCTCTCTCTGCTTCCTGTCTTCCACTGTGCATTTCCTCCTTCGCTCTAACCCTCCTTTATCACTCTGCATGCTCTTCAGTTTAAAAGCGCGCAGGCTCATTAGCTCAACCTCAGAGAAGTTGGGGAGGGAGTGTGGATTAAAAGACAAAAAAAAAGGCTGCTTGAACTTCTGCTTTCTGTAGAGGGGTGATTAGCTAAAAACAAAACTATTTCAGAAGTCATAGGTTGGTGAGATGCAACTTCCTCTAACAGCTTGTGCATCAACTTTGCAGCACTTATCAATTATAATATTCTTTATTTATATTCTAAACTCACTTTTCAAAAAGTTTTTTCCCCAGTCCACCAGTGAACTGCTATCCTCTTATTTCTTTGAATGTGTCAGAAATGTTCCTATCTTGGTGAATCACTGTGCAGTTCACAGTGTAGCGAATTCAAATCTAGTGGCACACCTCGAGTTGGGAGCCAAAAAAAATAAGTCTGTCATAAAATGACACAATTGATGTGGCACCAGTTAATAGGCAAATGTGTCCTGGTGGAAAAAAATCCATCATGAAATCAACTTAATCTGTACTTTATACGCTCTTCCTTTATGTAACTTCGATAAACATGATTCTTGTACATCACACATGGTATGGTTCAGACTGCCAGACCACATGGACCAAGGTTCACATTCCTGAGCTCTTTTTCAGGCTGTCGGGAGTTTGGATGCTGGTAGTGGTGGAGCAGATGGCTCATTTGGTTTAAGGAAAAGCCTCTGGATGAGTGAGATGAGGTAAAGGGAGGAGGAGGGTGGAGCGAGGAGGCAGAACAGAGATGAGTTTTAAAGAGCTGCAGAGATTGACGGAGAAACATCGTTGCACCTGTGTTGAGATCCTGACCTTCATCGTGTTTGAAAGTGAAAGTGATGAAGAGAAGAGAGCATTAGAAAAATACCATGAACCAGGGATGAAGGCAGTCATGAGGGAATGGGTCTTCCTTATTGACATAATGCCAGCGTGGCATTAGGCTCAACTATCACATGTTCACAGCCAGTTGTATTAGCTGCTAATTGTTGTTATCAGTTTATTGTTTTGTTTTTATACAGCCACATTTAGAGCATCGGAGGAGTTGTGTACTGTCTGTTGTGCATAGGCAGGATCATAGGCTTTAAGGGATTAGCCCACCCCTTTATGACAGGTGTGCAGCTTTCTTTGCTTGTGGCGACAGCTTTTGACCACAGTGATGTACTTTGAACATTTTTTGGACGGGCTTAATGGGAACAAAAAAGTAAAACTTCAGACATTCATATCTATTTGTATTCTTTCTCTCTTTGTCTTCTTGTCTTGAGCCTTGAGGTGATTTTCTGTTGCAGTCATAATTAAAACTCTGTCTTTCTCTGGATGCATCGGTGCAACCCTACCTCCTCCACCCTATTCAGCAGTTTTCATCAGGACCAATGTCCATGGGTCCCTCCACCAAACTCATCCTGCTCCACGTCACACCTGCCAATGACTTCATCCCCGCTGCACCTCCATTAGACTCCAGCTGTGACTCCATTTCACAGCTGCAGTATCACTACCCCATTAAAACCATGATGGTAAATGGAGTACATTTATATAGCGCTTGCTTGACCTTAGCTAGGTCCCAAAGCGCTTTACAAGGCAACTCATTCACCCATTCACACACACACTCACACACCAATGGCTACAGAGCTGCCATGCAAGGTGCTAGCCACCATTGGGAACTTAGGGTTCAGTGCCTTGCCCGAGGACACTTCGACATGTGGATAGGAGGAGCTGGGAATCGAACCCACGACCTTATGATTCACAGGCTCTACCACCGGAGCCACAGCTGCCCATCGGCGGATGGAGCGACTCATTATAAACCTGCTCAGGTGGCATGTTCAGATGCAAAAATGATCAGATGCAAAAATCCACAGCGCTAACAAAGTGTTAAGGGGGATACAGGAAAAACAAACAAAAACAAAAATACTACAGGTGAACTGAAGTAACAAAAGATGAGCTGTAATCCCATAATCTGATGAGGTGCTAACCAGTCCAGGAAGGAGGCTTAAACTGGGTTTAGGAATCAGGCAAAGCCCAAAAATCCAAGTCGACCATGAACAAAGAGAGAACAACAGAGCATAAGAAAACAAGAAACACCTGAGACATCAAGAATAATAAAGAGATTAACGAACAGTCTATGTAGCAACAACAAATGGGAGGATGGGAGTAGATACACAGGGAGGCTGATGAGGAAAGTGATAACAAGTGAGCAGTGGTGGAGGAAGATGATGATGAAACAGGAAAGCATGGCAGGTGGGAGTGGCTGGTCTGTAGTGAAGGGAAGGTAGATGAAAGCAGAGCAGAACCATGACAGATAGCTTATATCAAACACAATTATTTTTTAACGCAATTTTTTCTGTGGCGAGTCCTTTTTCTTCCCAATTCTACTTTATTTTGTGTTTCTTCCTTCATGTGAATAACATCATGTTCAAAAGCAAATATAAGTGATTCATTGTTTGATTTTCTTTCTCTTCACTAAACCCTGATGGCTTCAAATGCCTTATTAAAGGGGTCCCCAACCTTTGTTGCACCACGGACCGGCCTTCAAGGTGTGGCAGATAAATGCAGCAAAAATAAAATAACACAACCTACATATAAAACGAATGTGTCCCCATTAAAACAAACAAGCTCTCTAAAGACGTTTGTTTTTTACTCATTTTAACTAGTTTGCACACTGCTTTTTTTGGGTAACGTCTCTCATCACGAGACCAAGACAAGCGTATTATCGTGTCAAGAGGGACAGATAGAAGTTAAGCCAGAGAGAATCCGGTAGATTTTCAAAATAAAACATCTTTAGGACTCTAATAATCAATACAACGGAAATTATATAAATTATTCGTTCTTTCTGTGTGGCCTGGTAACACATGACTCATGGACCGGTACCTTAATCTATGTCTTCAAAATACCTCTGTGGTGATAAATAAAAAACAAAAGAAACTCATGCATCATTATGTATCCTTGCAGCATGAAGTGTATTTACATTTACTGAACATAATGTATTTGTACACCATATGTAAGTTCCCCTTTTATCTTTCCTAGGTGACAGTACAAGCCACCTGCATCACCCTGACTGCTATGAGCGGGGACCGATGTTACGTGACAGTGTACCCTCTGAAATCTCTCCGTCACCGCACCCCAAAAGTAGCCATGATTGTTAGCATCTGTATTTGGATTGGTATGTATTGTGATTCTCAAAGTGCATTTAATAACTATTTAAAACTTTTCCACCACACACCAACTGATACACAGATACAGATCAAACCTAACGCGGTTGTTGTCCTGCCCAGGCTCCTTCATCCTGTCCACCCCGATTTTGATGTACCAGCGTATCGAGGAAGGCTACTGGTACGGCCCGAGGCAGTACTGCATGGAGAGGTTTCCCTCCAAGACACATGAGAGGGCTTTCATCCTCTACCAGTTCATTGCTGCCTACCTGCTGCCTGTGCTCACCATCTCTTTCTGCTACACCCTGATGGTGAAGAGGGTTGGCCAGCCCACCGTGGAGCCTGTAGACAACAACTATCAGGTATGCCTTGTGTAGACTGGTTGACTCAACACTGAGAAGTGAGTTCAAGGGGCTAATAACTGATAAAACCTGAAAGGGGATTTTCTCTTGATGCTGGCTGTACCAGTGCCGCTCTTTGTAAATGTGTTTGAAAGCAGCGTCCTTTAAAGTGGCTGTCTGTAACCAACAGTTTAATAACAACAGAGCAATAATGTGTAATTTAAAAAGCTTGTCGGCTTGTTAAATGTGCAGTGCCCCTGTGGTTTTTGGTTTTGGAGCCCACAACTTTACTGTTTTGATTAATTCTCACCAACCTCATAATGCTTTTGGGTTGATTTTTTTTATTTTTTTTATTGCAAAATTGAGCTAAAAGAGCTAAAGTATGAAATATTATTTGGAAGAAAGACCGTATAGACAACACACTCAGCTATTTTTTTTTTATTTTCAGTTTTTCATTGTATTTCACAGAAGCTTGAGCTGCCTGCAAGTGGTCTAAATTGAATTTTAGATCAGTGTAAAGCTTTTATCTGGTGTTACTTGATAAATGTGGAGTGACAAGAGGAAAGGGGGGATAGATAAGACGTCTTTGATAAGTCCTGCAATGAAAAACACATTCAGTACCACTCCTACAGTGCACACTTTGCATTGGGGTGAATAACCTCGTATGGTTTCCTCTCCCCCTTCTCCTCCTCAGGTCAACCTCCTGTCCGAGAGAACGATCAGTATCAGGAGCAAAGTGTCCAAGATGGTGGTCGTGATCGTCCTCCTCTTCGCCATCTGCTGGGGTCCCATCCAGATCTTCGTCCTGTTCCAGTCCTTCTATCCAAACTACCGGCCCAACTACGCCACGTACAAAATCAAGACGTGGGCCAACTGCATGTCGTACGCCAACTCCTCGGTCAACCCCATAGTTTATGGTTTCATGGGAGCCAGCTTTCAGAAGTCGTTCAGGAAAACCTTCCCCTTCTTGTTCAAGCACAAGGTCAGAGATAGCAGCATGGCTTCCAGGACTGCCAACGCTGAGATCAAGTTCGTAGCAGCCGAGGAAGGCAACAATAATAACGGAGTGAATTGATCCTGATCATCATAAATAGGAAGAATGAGGTTGTTGTTCGAGCTCTGAGAAAATATTTCCTTATGTAAAAGTCTTCACAGAGCAACTGGCTGATTTCAAAGGGACAGACTGTGTTTGGCAGACAGGTTTTATTTATGTTAATGAATACAGCTAATTAACAAACTGATGTGGCGGAGCACAGATACATAACACAGATGGACACTAACACAGTGTTTTGGCACAATATGTTACCTGTTCCACCGCCAGGGCCGGCCAGCGCTGGCACATCACGTCACCCGCCGAGCTGCCAAACACCGCGGCCAAATAACAGGGGACAGTCGAACACATCTGATGACGAATGTGGAAAATTTAACCTGAAAGCTGCAGGCAGGCGTCCTAATCCCTGTAAGAGATGACGAGGTCTGCAGCTTCGGTGTAAACAACTTAACATTTGGACAGATGTTGATTACACACAGCATATTGCAAGACATATGAGAATGCGATATTTTGGAAGTGACTAAACACTGAATGTGTATTTTGAATGAACATTTGAATTCAGTGCTCTAGAATAGACATCTGTGGGCTGGTTTCTGTTTGTTTTTATATGGTTCACATTTGTTCCAACACTGGAAAAAAAGAGAATAATTTAAGCAGAAAACCCTCTCTGTATGTGTCATTAAGAGAAATGGCTGTTTGGGGTTTTACAGGGATAGTTTGACATTTTCAAAATGTGTTTATTTGCTTTCATTGCTTTAAAGAATTAATTTGGAGGGATGTATGACTTTGCTCTCTAAGGAGTTTATAAAACATATCTACCTAAACCTCTAAAGCTCAATAATTAACATAAATCCTGTTTAATCTGTGCAGTGCTATCCAGCAGAGAAACAACATGTTTTTGTTATTGTTTTAAAGATGCTGACACACGTATTTTGGCATTTCTGTCAAAGTAAAAGTGGCTGTATCCTCCTTCTTCTAGTCTTAAGGCTTTTAACTTAACTTAACTTTCCATGGGAAGTTAAGCTGGGGAATTTTGGAAAGTATTCGAAATTGGAAGCTTTCTACGGTAACCGTAAAAGGACGTGGTTAACTATATTTTTATTTTCTCAGTTTTCCCGTGATAACGAGATATTTTCAGTGGTTTTCTCGAGATCTCGAGAAAACAGGATAACAAGATAATTTTCTGCGATCTAGAAATCAAAATAAAAGCTGATTACCGTCTTTATCCGGACCACGACGTTCCACACTGCTGCTGCATACAGCCAGCTTTACTTCTGTTTGTTTGTGCTTTTCTCATCATGGTTTGGAGTTATGATCATTTGACGTTACTGTGGTGCAGTTGTCAGAAAATTATCTCGTTATCACGAGAAAACGAAGGTCGTCATGATAACAAAAAAATTTAATTTTTGAAAAAAACTCAAACTTTATTTTTCTCATTATCTCGAAAAAACAGACTTTGTTTTCTTGGGATAACAAGAAAAATAAAGTTCAAGATCTCGACAAAACCATTGAAATTATCTCGTTGTCACGGGAAAACGAAAAAAATAGAAATATAGTTAATCACGTCCTCTTAGGGCTTCCGTAACTTTTTATGGGAATTTATGGGAATTAACTGGAAATTGGGGGTAATTTAAGCAAACATATTATATACAAATAACAAAAAAGCTTGTAAAAACACTCATGCAACGGCATGAACAGAAATATATTTGGCTAAACAACTGGGATTGTCTTCAAAATATTTCACAATTGATGTATAAATTCTTGTCTGGTTACAGAAAACCATCTTGCAGGAGTCAGAAGAAACAGCATCACATTAGAGGGAGCTATGATAAGCTAGCCTCTTAAACAGTCAATGAAATGAAAACTAGCTTACATTTAGCACCTAACTTACCAACTAGCTAGCTACTGTATGAACACATTTTTATTTAATTTTTGCAAGTTAAACAGTAATACCATTATAGATGGCAAATATATGTGCCCCATAATATTATAAAAAACTTACTTGACTTTATATAATCCACAGGATCAACTGTGTGGCTTCAATAGTTTTGTGTTTTGGACTCAAAAGTGTGGCCTCCAGGGTTTAAGCAGCATCTGTGCATGTGATGGAGGAGTGCACAGTGCATGTAGGGGGCGTGGCCTCAAATGATTGAGGAGTGTAGTTGCATTAAATCTGGTTTTCCCCAACTATATTTAAGTTTCCTGTTGAAGGCCAACCTTCATTTTTTTTTTTTTAATTTCTGTTTTATTCCCATAAATTCCCGTTTATTCCCCTGGAAAGTTTCCAACTTTGAAAATTCCCCGAATTTTGCAACCCTACTCCTGGCTCAAGCTTTGCATGTATACTGCATTCACAAACAAACACAGACGCCTCATATCACTTCATTGATAAGTGACCATTGATCATTGGTTTTATTGCTTTTTATTCTTCAAATGTCCAACATGTTGAGTTCTCAGATTCACGTCAACCTCAAAATATCAAACTATTCTTTAAAAACCTGCAAGGTAACGCTGCTCTTCTCCTTCTGCTTACAAACCCATGAGTTTTTGTTTCCCACAGATAACATTCATCCTGTGAATGAGGGTTTCTGTGTTTCCAGATGTGATGAGTGGGAGCTTCCTGAACAACTGATGGAGCATGGACAGTGTTTTTCTTTCTTTTGTGTCCCACGCACAAACATTCACACCTTCTTCACAACACCGCAGAAAACACTGTGGAAAGTACATCCAGGTGTTGTTGCCACATCTTCTCTGAACACCCCCGTACGTTCTTGTCAGACAGACTAATTTTCAAATAGTGGAGGTGACCCGTGAGGTGCGAGGCCACTTTGAGGGAGACCTTGTTCAAGCAGCTGCTGTCTGTGCAGCAGAAACACAGCCTGTCACAGTTCATAAATCTACAAAGCCTCGACCACCTCTCCACCGTCTAGATGCTGTCGTCTTCTGTCCATCCCACACAGCACCGTCCACAATCAGAACTCCAATTACAGCCCATAGAAAATCTGCTAATGCAGTTTTCATTTGAATTGTAGATACCGTGGCGCTGGCTGTCATTAAGACTCCATTTGAATGACATCAAAGTGTCTTGAAGGAAAAACCAAAGTGCTTCTGTCTGCTATAATTAGAGAGAAACAGGGAATGAAAAGGGTGGTCGAGGGTTGTGTATTCAGTTGTTAATTAAATAAATGCTTGAGCCCATTTTGGGAACAAAGATTATGAACCTCTGGCCACCTCACCTCCAAGATATCTGCTACTATAGATCTTGTAACCTGTTCATTAGATATTAATTATATGTTCCCCAGAGTAGAGCTTTAGCAGTACATGGTCTTTGTACCTGCACATATCAATTATGTTTTACTGAAAAAAGCCACCTAGACTCTTTTTTTTTCTTAAATCTAATAATTGAAGCTATCCTGTTCAAGGAGTGATTAGACCTCCATCTATAATTATATTTGTATAAAAGGGAAGGAAATGCCATTCAGTCTGATCAGAAAATCCAGCATGGAATAAATGACTATTGTGAGGACATGTTTTTCCCTCCAGAGTGCTTTAGTAAAACATGTCTTACAGGTTTAATTTAATGCAAATGAATGCTTATTGCTTTTTAATGTATGCTAATTGCGCTCGTTTTTCCTCCACATGTACATCCCTTTGGATCAAAGCCATGAATAACGTGTGCAGTACTGTGCAAATGTTTCAGACACGTTTTTATCAGTCACCCAGTGCCGTCATTGAGGGATTCATACCTCCCAAAGTCTTACAAACTATCTTCAGTAACGAGGAGAGTTCCTGCAACAGATGGCACAGCATCATGGAGGCAGCGTGGGATTGGAGGAGGAGCCTGAGGACATGTTCAATCCACAGAGAAAAACATACATGCCAAATATGTGTTTACTGTTACCTGATAAAAAGAACTTCTGTTAGATGTCTGTTGTTGTTCAAATAAGTATCTCCTGCTTCAGTTGAGCTTTAATGTTCTTGTAGAGTAAAAACATGGCCGCCTTTAGATGTACCTGTAAACCATTCCACATCAACACAGTGACTGCAGTGAAAATGACAAATGACTTGACCAGCAGTGATGATCTGATGATTTCTCAGGGTTATATCGAATCTGCAGGATGTTTAATTTTAACAGAGGGTAAGGTAATGGGACCATTTTGTTCACCCTGCAAATACTGTAGCCACAGAGTGTCTGTATAACGTCTCATTGGTCAGACATTTGCACTGGAAATCAATGTTTTTCTTTATTGTTGACCATTAAACAAGATGAGAAACCTGTCTGCTTAGTGGTTGGTTTTCTAACTGAGGAGATTATTAGGAGAATTACTCTCTGCAAAGGGAGATGAGAGGCTAATTTCAAACTTTTACTATCACACTGCTGCAAATGTCCAAATTTCTGTTGCAGTCATTTTTACTGGAGGTTTTCAGATGTCACTCCGGCCTTGTGATCTTTTTCACTGAGCCCAGGATTGTTCATTTTGGCTATGGCCATTGATGGAGCTGTTACTGACTGAATTCTGGGATTTTATTTTTCCAGATCAAAATGTCAAAAGACAGCTCAGAGCTTAAGAGGTTAAACTGAAGTGCGGCAAACATCTTCTCCAGTTTTGGATATGGTGGGATGGTGGTGCAGAGGTGACATAGTAAGCTGGCTTTGAACTTCCCTCTCACTTCCTGTCTGCACAGACCTGCCTGTAAAAGATGTGGGGGGAGGTGTTTTATACTGTGTGATCATCTAACAAGCAATTCAGGTGACAAGTTCATACATAAAAGCTAATAAGAAAGAACAGGAAGGGGCTAAACATGAGTCTTTTAATACCTCCAACTACAGGATGGCCTAGGAACAGCCTTGTCAGAGCCTGATATGTAACAATGACCCAACCCTTCCGCTTACCCGGGATCGGGTCGCGGGGGCAGTAGCCTAAGCAGGGAAGCCCAGACTTCCCTCTCCCTGGCCACTTCATCCAGCTCTTCCCGGTGGATCCCAAGGTGTTCCCAGACCAGCCAAGAGACATAGTCCCTCCAGCGTGTCCTGGGTCTTCCCCGGGGTCTCCTACCAGTGGGACATGCCCTGAACACCTCACCAGGGAGCCGTCCAGGAGGCATCCTGATTAGATGCCCAAGCCACCTCATCTGGCTCTTCTCAACACAGAGGAGCAGCGACTCTACTCCGAGCTTCTCCAGGATGACTGAGCTTCTCACCCGATCTCTGAGGGAGAGCCCGGCCACCCTATGGAGGAAGCTCATTTCAGCTGCTTGTACCTGCAATCTGGTTCTGTCGGTCACTACCCAAAGCTCGTGACCATAGGTGAGGGTGGGGACGAAGATCGACCGATAAATCGAGAGCTTTGCCTTCCAGCTCAGCTCCCTCTTCAAACATATTGCAGTCACCACAATGGACGCCGCACCGATCCAGTTGTCGAGCTCACGCTCCATCCTTCCCTCACTCGTGAACAAGACCCCGAGGTACTTGAACTCCTCCACTTGGGGCAGAATCTCCTCCCCGATCCGGAGAGGGCACTCCACCCTTTTCTGACGAATGTGATGATGAACTTAACTGAATCATTAAGAAATTCTAAAAGTTCATTTGAAATCATTTTATGGCAAAGTGTTCAACAAGACATCTCACTTTAAACCTCAGAAGTTGTTTTGGTGATGGAGCAAACTTCAGCATCTAACTTCTGGAAAATGTGTAAAATCTGATGCTTATACTTTAAGAAGTAATATTACACAGACTGCATGATAACTTTGACCTGGGATTACCAACATGTTCAGAAACCCTCCTTTGGGCACAGTCAATGTCCAAGGTGATGCATTGTGTAGTTGTTCGGGTATTTCAAGTGTCACTGTCATCTTTAGAGCCTTAATGATCACATGGCTGCAACATAGTTATTATAAGATCCTTATAATTGACCCAGGTTCAGAGTTACAGCCTCAGGTTTCTTTGTCTTCTGTAGGTTTTTTATCTCACATCTTTTTGCTGCAGGTATATCTCAGTTTGATGGTGGTGCCTGATCCCCTGTGTAATGAGCTATACCTGTGTTTCTGTCTGTTTATCTGATGACCTCATGTTACTCCTGCTCGTTTCTGGATTTCATCTCTAAATCTGAAAAATGAAAGCAACAAAAAACCTCCTTTGTTTGGACTGTTTTTGAGAGGCTTTAGGTAATTGTGCACTTATCGAATGCTTTGTCAAGCTGTAGTGGAACAAAATGTGAGTGTTACAGGATGTGTGCACAGGCTGCTCCTCGCCATAAAATCTGCCATATTTTACAGTAAGTATAAGCATCTTGCTCAGCAGCCAGCAGGAGGAACAATGGCTTTATGTCTTTGTGCCATCAGAAATTATAGCCGGTGGTGTAATCAAAGGCAGACGGTCTCATAAAGTCAACAAGCAGCTTTATCTGGGGTCAGGCTGATATTGTTCTGGGATCATCCTCCTCTCTGTGCCACAGTGCAGCTGGTTTCACCGTCACTCCTCCAGGATCCAGAGCTGACATGGGATGAAGCAGCTCATGTTCACTCCCAGGCCTATACATCACTAACACTGCAGATATGTATGTGCTCTTACTGAAACACAAGTGTGGCTTTTGGTCCAGCAGCTGCATCGTGGTGGGTTTGTCAGATTAGCAGGTCTGCAGCTTCAGTGGTGTGTGGCCCACACGTTGGAGGAGCAGACTTGTATCACAAAGGTAGAAACATTTTCCTCCCATTTTAAGATCTGGATTACACTGGATTAATAAAAACAGATTAAAACCCAGATGAAGCCTCTAATCGCATCAGGAAACATTTCAATACTTTGTAAAACATTTTTTTCTTCAGTCATATATTAATTTCTTTATTTCTTTTCATCCATCTACCTAAAAATGTACGACAGCAGTCTCCTGATTCCCTTGGTAAATTCAAACAGATGTATCCATGTAGAAGGTATTTGTCATTGATCTCTCTTGGATCAGTAAATTACTCTGTCATGCAACATAGCACTGTGGAAAAATGGATGTTTCGCAGAAACCAGTTTCTCCTGCCTACAAATATTAATGCACACTTTATTCTGGTTATAATCTCTCATATGAATTTGTGTGTAGTCCAGTGAGGGTGGGTGTCGTCGTCTGTTTCATACATTTTGCAATTTAGTGTCATGATCACAATTTATGTGACAGCCAAACAGCATCAGGTCACTCCTCTCAGAAATGGACTGAAACCAGGCCAATATCAGGTCCAACCCTACTAATAACCTGGGCTGACACACACACACACACACACAGTATATAGCCCTCACAGGGCCAGCCTAAGGCCATCGATTGTCTGGCTGTTGGCTGGGATGAGATTCTCAGATAAAGCAGCGTCTGAAGAGGCAGCAGATTGACAGCGACCTCCTCCCTCCCCAACAACAGCAACAACCACTGACACTTCCAAGCACAATCCAACATGTCTGTCAGTCCTGCACACACACAGCAGTGGGTTCAGTGCTGACATTTTAAACTGAGGCAGGGTTGTTTTTAGCATTCACAACATTCATACATGTTACAGGTCGTATCAGTGGTGTAGACACAAAATGATAGATTGTCTGTCAGTTGTTTTTCATTTTCAGTTCATCTATCTGTCCATGTTTTCTTTTGACTGGTTCCCATGTTCACAAATAAAAAAACCTGAGCTCTTGTACTTTAAATGTTCCTTGTTTCAATTGGTGTGAGAGTGAATGGATGAACTGAGACACAAAAACATCTTGTAGAGCAGGGGTCCCCAACTTTTTTGCACCAATAATAAGTATTATTGTCGCAGACCAGTCTTCAAGATGTGGCAGATAAATACAGCAAAAATAAAATAACACGAGCGGCCTAAACATGAAACCTCTACCACTGAGTGTATTGCTGGAGATACAGAGTGACTATAGCATAAACCAACCTACTGTAAGTCCTCGTCCATGTCGACTTTCAGAATCAGCTGGAATCACGTCGCCAGCGCAGATGCCCGAGGAATTACGGTGATTTGATTGACACATGTCACTTCCTGTCAGCAGCTAAATGTTCAGGGTGAAAGGGTTAAGTTGGACTTTTCCCTTTGCAAAGAAGCTCTGCATAGATGTTTGTTTTTTTACTAATTTTCACTAGTTTGCAGGCTTATTGTTTGTGTAACGTATCTGTTACATCGCATCATGTGATCAAGACAAGTGTATTGATGTATCAAGAGGCACAGGTGAAAGTAAAGTTGGAGACAATCTGGTGATTTTTCAAAATAAAATGTATTTCACACTCTATTAGTCAATACAACGGAAATGATATAAATGATTTATTCTTTCTGTGCAGCCTGGTAACAAATGCTTCACGGACCAGTACCAGTCCACAGACCAGTGGTTGGGGACCACTGCTGTAGAGAACTTATCACACCTACTATCAGCTAAAAAGACATTAATAAGTGCAGTTTATTTACTGGTTCTTGTATTGGAGCAGTGGAGGTTGATGAAGAAAAGCAGCAGCCACTTGTTGTTAGATGCTTTGATAACAAAGATGCATCCATTGTTACACTGGAAACACTGGGACAGAGGAGGGAGTGGAGACAGGAGACAGGTGAGACCACTGAGAGACACTGGGGCGGAGCCAACAACCAAGCAGGTGGGAAAAGACCAAAGACAGGAAGTCACAGAAAACTAAATGACATCAGTGGGAGTAGCGACCACAACACGACCACAACACAGTACAACGACGGTGGGATTTCAGAAGAATCTCCTCTTAGCTTCCTCTGGATGTGTACTTTGCTGGTGTTGGAGTATTGCCACCTGTAGGTCAGAACAGATCACTGGCTTCATTTATATGGTTGGCCATGAAGTAGGAGGTGGTGTGTAAAACAGTGGTGAATAGTGCAGTGGTCAGTGGATGTTCTGACAGGTGACAGCGACAGAGGTGATCAGATCAGATCAGCTGGTTCCTGCCCTGAGACACAGTGGTTGGTGGACACCTCACAGGTCTCAGGTTGATATAAAACAAAACAACAGTGGACGTGTTTTCCTAATGAAAATAATCAAACAGTGAGCTTGTGCTGGTTTCCTTCATCCAGGTGGGACCGTCCTGACTGACACTGGACACTGGACATCAGATGTGATGAAGTCCCACTTGTTCTACAAAAAGGATGATTTACATTCATTCACTTTGTGAGCAGCCCTCAGTCCTTCTGCTCCTGCTGCTGGTGCTGTGTGGTGGAGCAGACCACCAATTAAACCATTAGACTCAGACTGGAAAACAAGGAATCATGCAGCAGCTGTAATGATTCCTAATTGCTGGATACAGCAGTGAGAATTTGTCTTGTGAGAAACTCTGCAAAGCCAGACTCTCTCCCCCCGTCCCTCCTTCCCCCTGTCTCCATCCAACCTTACAGATCTAATTTGGTGCCTTCAGACTTTCTCATGACTTTATTAAAGGACTTTTCAGATCTCCACTTTTCTATTACTCTGAGTGCTTGAGCTGCACAGGCACAGGCTGGGGCCGCTGGAAATTAGATGACTTGATATCACATCAAAACCAATGAAGACAGACCACAAATAGCATGCAGCCTCCTCCTCTGTACTCATCTCGTCTGTTGTCATTCATCAAGTCTGAAATCAGCGGTGGAAAGAAATAATAGGTCCTTGATTTCACTCACTGGTTGAACCTTTTTAAATGATGTGCTGTCCTTCAAACCCTGTGGTTTTATCAACATTCAAATGAAAGTAAAGTGAGTGATGGCAGTCGGGAGCTGTTGCATTAGACTTTCTCCTGCATGTCAAACTGCCCGTTCTGTGTAGAGTCAGAAAATAATACGACTTGGTTACAGTTTAATTGGGATAAATCAGTGTTGTGTCCTCAGGCTTCAGTCCAAACAGTGAACGACTTGTATTACAAAGAATCACTGAGGACAGGTGAGAAATGATTAAATCTCTCCATTAACTTGGATCAAACGTTCCTTCTAACTTTTCAACTTTAATTGTGTGAAAGACGCTTTAATTATGTAGAAATAAAATGCAATACCTCCCGTCCCAATATGTCACAAAGTTTCAGCTTAGACCTTGTGTAAAGACATTGAACTTAAAAAAGAGAAGTAACACATCAGCACCTTGCTGTTTCCAGATGAAGTCTCTGTGCAGGTTGACATGAACACCACATGTTCCAACACAGTCATTAGATCTACAGGTTAAATTTGTTTAGCTTTAAGAGCCACACACGTTCCTGTGAAAGTTTTAACTCTTACACTGACCGACAACTAATATGAGAACAATCATCAAAATGTGACAGTCTTCACATTCAGAGGGAATCAACCAATGAAAATAAAGGATAACATAACATGACAGAGAAAAGGATGTTGTCACTGTGTTTTTTAAACAGCTAAAAGGTTAATACAGCCACTGGGAAACCATGGACAATGTCCTCATCCACATTAACAGTAGAGAGAGAGAAAACCCAACAATCCCCCTTTAAGTTAAAGGGGACATATTATAGAAAATCCACTTTTTAAAGTCTATATATATGTGAACTGTTGGTATTTTCCTCCAAGTCACTGACTGTGAGATTTTAAAACCTCCTCATTGTTGCTGAGCTGCTTGAAGAGATTTCTATTCTGCTGGACTGTGATGTAACAATATATCAGACGGCGTCTGACAGATGCTGCATTAGCCAATCCCTGCAGTCATTGACTTTCCTACTTCCGTCAGAAGCGTAGGATCCTCCATCTTGGATTTCTCCGTTAAAGAAAAGTTTGGTGCAACATGAGTTCAGCCAAAACTCAGTTTTAGGTTGTAAACACCACACATTTCATTACACAGGCTGCAGCCTCACAGAGCCCCCTGGTGTTGTGCTGGTTTCCATGGTTACAGCGATGGCGTCATTACATCAGTGCAGAGCAGGAGGGAGCATTAAAGGTACAGGTACTGAAAACAGATTAACAGCTATGTCACAAAGATTCCTATGAAGGATGGATTCATACTGTTAAGTCAAGGCACAGTCTGTAGAGCACTCCAGGCCTGAAGGGGCAGTAGCGGGAGCCAACGGCAGGATGTGGAGGTGGAAGTAAGGGGCTCAGCTTGTGCCTCATCAGGGAT